>PVJX010003904.1:0-101560 GCA_004027295.1 Dolichotis patagonum
TGGTTCAACATATGCAAAGCAATAAATGTAATCCACCATATCAATAGAGCCAAAAGCAAGAACCACATGATCATCTCTATAGATGCAGAAAAAGCTTTTGATAAAGTCCAACACTCATTCATGATAAGAACCTTACAGAGAATTGGAATAGAAGGTCTTTATCTCAATATGGTAAAGGCCATCTATGACAAACCAACAGTCAGCATCATATTAAATGGCCAAAAACTGAAAGCCTTTACCTTAAGATCAGGCACAAGACAAGGATGTCCATTATCACCACTGCTATTCAACATAGTACTGGAAATGCTAGCCAGAGCAATAAGACAGGAAAGAGAAATAAAAGGAGTAAAGATAGGAAAAGAGGAAGTTAAATTATCATTATATTTGCAGATGACATGATACTTTACATAGAAGACCCCCAAAACTCTACTGAAAGACTCCTAGATATAATTAACAAATTCAGCAAGGTAGCCAGATACAAAGTCAATACACAAAAATCAATAGCATTTCTATACACTAACAACAAAAGTAATGAGAGAGCAATAAGAGAAACTACACCCTTTACACTAGCATCCAAAAAAATGAAATACTTAGGAATCAATCTCATGAAAGAAGTAAAAGAGCTGTATAGGGAAAATTATAATACCCTGAAAAAGGAAATCGAAGAGGACCTCAGAAAATGGAAAGACATCCCCTGTTCATGGATAGGAAGAACAAACATTGTAAAAATGACCATTCTCCCAAAATTACTATACAGATTCAATGCCATCCCAATCAAAATACCACTAACATACCATATAGATCTAGAGAAATCACTCCTAAAATTCATCTGGAACCAGAAGAGACCTAGAATAGCAAAGGCAATTGTAAGTAACAAAGGCAAGGCAGGAGGCATCATAATCCCTGATTTGAAATTAGTATAAATTAGTATAATTTGTATAAGCTACAGTGATAAAGTCAGTATGGTACTGGAATAGAAACAGACCCGAGGATCAGTGGAACAGATTGGAAGATACAACCACAACTGCAAACTCACTGAACCACCTCATCTTTGATAAAGGGGCCAAACATCCTCACTGGAAGAATGACAGTCTCTTTAACAAATGGTGCTGGAAAAATTGGCTGTCCATATGCAGAAGACTAAAACTAGACCCATGTCTATCACCATACACTAAACTAAAATCCAAATGGATCAAAGATCTCAATATTAAAACAGAAACACTAAGTCTGCTGGAAGACAAAGTAGGTAAAAACCTCAAAGATATAGGGGTAGGAAGAGAATTCATGAACAATAGCCAAAGTACACGGGAAGTACTTCCCAGAATCAATAACTGGGACCACATCTTATGGAAGAGTTTCTGCATGTCAAAAGAGGTTTCCAGTAGAGTGAAAAGAAAACCCACAAATTGGGAAAAAATCTTCATGGACAGTGCCTCAGACAAAAGACTTCTGTCTAGAACTTATAAAGAATTTTTTAAAAAATCAGACCCTCGAAATTCAAAGACCCAATCCAAAAATGGGCATCTGAAATGAATACACAGTTCTCAGATGAAGAAATACGAATGGCAAATAAATACATGAAAAAATGTTCATCATATTAGTCATGAGAGAAATGCAAATTAAAACCACACTGATATTCCATCTCACTCCAGAAAGAATGGCCAAGATAGAAAAGACTACCAACAACAAGTGTTGGAGAGGCTGTGGGGAAAAAGGAACTCTTCTACACTGTTGGTGGGAGTGTTGACTGGTGCAACCACTGTGGAGGTCAGTCTGGAGATTCCTGAAAAAGCTGGGTTTGGAAGTCCCATTTGACCCAGCTATTCCACTTCTAGGCATATTGCCAGAAGATCTGAAAACATCATACCACAGTGATATATGTGCACCCATGTTTATAGCAGCACAATTTGTAATAGCCAGATCTTGGAAACAGCCTAAGTGCCCATCAACTGAGGAATGGATAAAAAAGTTGTGGCATTTTTATACAATGGAGTACTACTCAGCTATAAAGAATGATCACATCGAGATATTTATAAATAAATGGACATGACTTGAGACCATACTCATAAGCAAAATAAACCAAACTCACAAGGGTAAATACCATATAGTCTCCCTAGTATGAGATTTGATAAGAGTATATAAGACTTTATGGTAAGCATGAGTCCCTATCTCATAGCTTTGAAGTCTTTCAAAGTTTTCAATCATCAGTTGGTATGGTTTTATCCTGTTTTGTTTGAGTATATCATGCGTGATGATATGAACAGCTGTTTTGAAGAAAACAAAACATTATGACAGCTATTGCTGATTTAATATCATCCTTCTTAGAAGTCCTACTATGCTTCTTTTGTTCTACTACCGTTGGTTCTATCTATCACATTGTGTCTTATTGGGATTTGAATACGTGTAATAGTTTAAACAAAATTTTTTTTAATCAAAAATGAGATATTATAGTACCCATTGATCATTTTCTGTTATTTGGTTCAGAAAGCCCTGCAATTCTTTCTCTATGCATGGCTTTATACTATTGTGTTATGTTTGATATTATTGTATTTGAAACTATGCTCAGCTATAGCAGAGTAAGAGATATGGTGTTAGCTACTGTTGATGTCCAGTTGTCTTAATGTAAAGTAAAAAAAAGACAGATTCAAATAAAATCAGTCAAAACAAGACATTGAAAGCAATACAGGGTTACAGATTGTCAATAGGAAATTAAAGATGGTTACCTGCTATCTTTGGAATAGCTATGCCCTCAAATCTAGGACGAGTACACAAACTGGAACAGAATACGACCAAACTAAATAGAGTGAGGAAAGCAATATGGGTTTCAAATCATGATACAAGATTACCAGTGTCCTCTGTCTTCCCTTTTTAGACAATTCCTCCCCTTTCACTTTCCCAGGGTACACTGTACATTTTGTATCCCACTAACTCCTTTAGTTTTTAGATTAGGGAGGCAACCTGCTATTTACCTAAGTGGTTCTGAAACATTTTACCCCTGAGGTTTGTCTCAAGTTGTATCCATTTACCTACAAGACCCTCAAGGCTTTTCTTCTTTATGGCTGAGTATTTCTCCCTTGTATAAAAGCTTATGTCTTTCCAACAAATCTGCAGCTGATGGGAGAGCTACCCTCCAATTTTTTCTGGTTCCCTGACATATAGAGCAATTATTTTCTCATCTTTGAGTTTCAGTCCACAAACACTATCTCAGGTTAATTATATTTCTTATGTAGGGCATCTTGATGGACCCTATCTCCTGATCCACTCTGTTTGTGTTTCTTTTAATTAGTGTATCAAGGCCATCCATGTTACTGATTATGGCCAACCATTTCTGCCTCATCTCTGATATGCTGTTTTTCCATCATTGGTTGTCTGCTTTTCCTCTTTATTCCACTGTCTGCCCCATTCAGTGAGCCTCTTCTGTCATTGTTCTTGAAACCATGGTCTTTTTCTCTCTCTCTCTCGAATATCCTTCAGTATTATCTGTAGGGTTGAATTGGTGGTCAAGAACTCCCCCAGTTCCTCTTTGTCATGGAAGCATCTTGTTTCCCCATTGATTTTGAGAGATACTTTTGCAGGGTACATCAATATGGGTTGGAGGTAATTTTTTTTTCACGGCTTGGAATACTTCAATCCAAGCTCTTCTTGATTTGGTGGTTTGTATCAAGAAGTCTGTCTTGATTCTGATGGGTTTTCCTTTATAGATGACTGTTTCTTTTCTCTGACAGCTTTTAATATTCTGTTCTTGTGTTGAATTTCCAGGATCTTGATTATTATATGTCTAGGTGTAGATCTATTTTGGTTATAGCTGGATGGAGTTCTGTATTCCTCATATATCTGAGTATTATTTCCTTTTCCTATGCTTGGGAGGTTTTCTTTAATTATTTCTGTAAATAGCCTTAGTATTTCATTTGTGTTTATCCCTGCTTCTTCACTAACACTTTTTATTCTTAATTATAGATCTTGTCATCTTCTAGCCTTGTATTGTTACTTCTGGTTCCTTGCTATTTTATAGAGATCTTTCCTTTTGCAATCACATGTTACAAACCTGTCTTCAAAGTTTGATCATCTATCTTTAGTTTCTTTCAAGCAGTTTTTCCAGCTTTCAATGGAGTTTTTAATTTCCTGGTAATCTCTTTGAATCTCTTTTATGTATTCTATATTTTTTTAAATTCTTCATTTAAGATTTCTCTCCTTTATCTATGCCCCTCCATTCTTCCATCTGTGCCTTCTTGAGAGGTATTTAGCATTTCTTTTGTTATTTTTCTTATATCTTTCTTTACTTGTATTAGTATTTCTGTTTTGGGTTCTTTTATAATGTCACAAAGATAATTCTTTATGTTGGATGCTGCTTTTTCAGACACCACAGGTGTGTAACCCCTGATCTCTTGTGTGTTTACCTCTCTTGTTCCAGTACTGTTTTGTTGGGGGATGGAGACTTCCTTTTGTTTCTTCTTCTTGTCACGTTTCTGGTTTCTTCTGGATCAGTGGATAATGGGAGTCCGCAGCATGTCCTGTATTGGGTATGATTACTCTGTAGTGTGCTGGCTAGGGATTGCTGCCCTCCCCAGTCTGCTGATGACCACTGAAGTACAAGCAGGGGCAGGGCAGGCTGGCCCCTCCCTTCTGAGCTGGTCAACTGTTGGGAGTCTTCACCATGTTAGTGTGTGCTACACAGATGGTGCTGGTTAGGGATAGCTTCAGGGAAACCTCATCCTTGGGTATTGGATTACACACACTGGGGTGACACCCAATCCAAGCAATTCTTACCAATCTGCTCTGAGCTAGGAATGTATGACTGAAGCCACTGCAGTTTTGGTTCATGGCTTACCCTGCCTGATTCCAAAATACCACCTGGCCAATTGCCCACTCCCACAGAAGGACTGAATTTCCTGCATTCACCATGAGCAGATCCCTGAGCTGGTGCTGTTCTCCACTCCACCGCTCCCCTCTGCAACCACGTGCCCCTGCTGAGGCCCTCAGGCTCGCCAACCTCCAACTTCACTGCAACCTTGTGTCTTCCCATTCCAGTGGCATTTTGTACACAATGGTACCAGCTCCAGTGAGAGTGTATCTGGCTACAGCCTTCCATCCATGATGTTCTTTCCTTTTTTTTTTCTTTATTTTTTCCCCTTTAGTTTCTTCTGGGTCGAGAGGATCTATCTCCTTCCATATGGTCTTCTCCAGGATGTTTTATTCCAGCATCTGAGCTGTTTTTCTCAGAGAGGCTCTTTATTTTGCTGCTTTTAATCCGCCATCTTCCCAGCTTCTGAGGTACAAATTTCTTATGCTGTCACCATTCTGGAACCTAGTGCAGCCATCACCATTCTGTTTTGTTTTGTTTTTTGGTACTGGGGATAGAGCTCACAACCTTGTACTTGCCAGGCAGGTGTTTATACCACTGAGCTAAATCCCCGGCCCCACCACCACCATCTGGAGCATGTTGCTCTGCAGCTTTCTCCTTAAAGCAAAGTCTTTCACTTCACAGGTTTAAGGCTGCAAAAGTTCAAGACTTGCTGCTTTTTGTGATGCCTTCAGGCCATCTTTTCTATTCTCCTGTTCCTTGTTAGCAATAGAGAGTTCCTTAGCTTTATCTTTGCAGTCTACAGCTTTATTGGAGATTCCTTTCTGACCAAACTCACAATATTTTGTAAATCACCTTGCTTGGCTCTTTGCTGTTGATTTGCAACATAAATCTGGCTAAAAGCCCCCAACAATAGCCATGCCACAGCCTCAACATTTAACTGCCTTGAAATTTCTTCTGCCACAATATTTAATTAACCCCCCTTAATCTTAGTCTCAGGCAAAATCTCTGGACATTGAGCCAAATGCAGACAAAATTTCCACCAAGCCATAACATACATCATCTGGAGTCCAACAACCACCACCACCATTCTGGTTCTGCGGACCAGAGTGTAGTCCTTCTTTCTAGCAGAAATGTCCCGAACCTGGTTGTTGCCAGCAGGATTTATATCAACCTTATGATATTCTGAGCTCTGATCAGAATCTTCCATATAGAACAGCCTAATATATTCCAGCTCTACTCCTTCAGGCAAAATATCCAAACCTTTCCAAACTGTTCCCACTAGCCAGTCCCCAAAAATTTTGAATAACATGTCAGGAATAGTCCCAGCAATGGCCCCACTTCTTTGGTACCAAATTCTGTCTTGGTTACTTTCTCTTGTTGCTGGGACAAAATATCTGACACCTGAAATGAAAGGTTTATTTAGATCACTGTTTGTGGGGGTTTCAGTCCATAATCAGTTAGCTCCAAGGCACAGCAGCATGGAATTGGATCAACACTTGTAAGCAACAACCAGCAAATGCAGTCAGAACAAAAGGAGGCAAGAGCAAGTCTCTTTTCCTGCCTTACATTGTACACAGACCACTCCACTCTAAGGCTGGTATAGCACTCACAAAATCTCCTTGCCCTTCTCTTGCACAGGATAAGGATATTTATGAAGTAAGAACCCTAGCTCTCTGCTGAGTCTCTTAGTTAAACTTCCAAACTGCTCAAATTGACAAAATAATTCTCTTTCTTAACTGCGTTCCTCTCCTATTTTGGTATCAGGGTAATGTTTGCTTTCAGAAATGCTTCCCTTTCAATTTCATTAAAGGGTTTGAGAAGTAGTGAAGTTAGATCTCCTCTAAATTCTTATAGTATTCAGCAGGGAATCTGTCAGGGCCTGGACTTTGTTGGTAGGTTCTTAATTACATCTTTGATTTCATTGATTGATATTGATTTATTTAAGATGTTTATGTCTTGATTCAGCTTTGATAATTCATATTTATTCAGGAATCTGTCCATTTATCCTACATATTATTAGAATAAAGGTTTTCAAGGTAGATATAATGATCTTCTGGATTTCTGAAGGGTCCATTGTGATTTCACTTTTGTCATTCCTAATTGCAAGGATTTGAGTCTTTTCTTTCCTGTTTTGATAAGGTTGAATAAGTGCTAGTCAATTTTATTTAATATTTCAAAGAACCAACTCTTTTTTCCTAATTTGTTATTTTGAAGAGACTACAAAGCAATAAAATGATACAGAATTTATAAACAAGATGATAGAAAAGTGACAATGGTTATTATATTGCATATTGTTGTCTTCAAAATAGTTGTTCAGATGACCAGATATAGGCATACAAAATTGATCAAACAGTGTAAGTACCAACTGTTCCTTTCAATGAATAATAGAATGAGTAGTACAATTATCTTAGCTATCTTGTATATACATATATTTTTTCCCTTCCTTCTTTTCTTCTTTCTCCAATGCAAGGTGTTCTTTCCTTTTGAGCAGTTTCTTTACCTTTCACAATGATTCCAATCAATTTTAAATTATTCTTTGCCTTATCTAGCAGCTACTGGATTGATTTCTTATGATTCCTTGCTACTTTTAAGAAATCTTTCCTTACATGATTGCTAACTGCAAACATGTTTTCTATATCTGAGTTCCTGTCCTCTCATTGGCTTAACCTGCTTTGGATACTTTCAGTGGAATTTTTATTCTCATGGATATCTGCTTAAATCTGCCTTTTGGGTTCTATTTCTTTCTTATGCTGAGCATTCATGGCTTCCATAATTTTATTAAGCTCACCTATTTTTTTTTGTCTGTGTCTGCTCTAGAGTCACAAAGCATGGTCTTCACTGTAGACACCATTTCTGCAGTTATCTGAGAAATTATTTCTGATTTGATTTTTTCCAGAGACTCAATTGCTGTGTTGTTAGTATTTCAGAAAGGCCAGGTGGGAGATTTTTGGATTGTCCCACCTCACTGTCCTCTTGGTTTGCATTTGGTGAGCTAAATGTCTGGGGTTACATCTTGTTTAAAAGTCTTCTCATTTTCTCTTCTTTTTTTTTTACTTTAATTCCTAGAGTGATGCTTGTAAATAACTTATGGTGGGTTGCTTTATTGCCAGTATTTACAAACCTTAGGAAATAACTATTTCTCTGAGGTATCTTACTGGTGTAGGGGTTTTTGAGTTTTGAGCCTATTGCAAGATTTTAACTCTTCAATTTGAGCCAAGTCCAGTTCCTGGTTCTTTGGCACTGTACCACAATATTTTCTGTGACCTTTAGTCAATCTCAGTCATTGATACCAGGAAAAACAACTGTTTAGGACAATTATTTAGTGGTACTGGTAGCATCAAACACAGCCTAAAAAATGACAAACTGAGCTAACTCTTAGTTTTCCACTTTAAACCATATGAGTTAGATTTGTGGTTATATAACACAATCTAAAACAAGCCAGAAAACTATATGTAGTGTACAAGTCCTTAATATGTTGATTTTGCCCCTAGGGATTAACATTCAAAATGAGTTAAGCAGGAAATAGAGAACTAGAGGAAGAAGAGATTAGAAGTAATCTTGGAGGACAAAGGGGGATCACGCTAACTTTGGGAAACTGGTGTAGAAGACTGGAAGGAAAGAGAGACAGATAAGATAAAAAAAAGAATGAAACAGAACCACAACCACAAAGAGTCTAGAATCCATTTTCACACTCATATAAAAACAAGATCAAACAATGAAGAGAAACAAATAAATAAAACCACCACCACCACAATAAAGAACAGACAAGACAGACAAAAAAAAAGAGAAGAAAAAAGTCCATTGCCAGGTTTGTCTCTGTTATCACTGGTGGACAACATGTGGAGGCAGAGTCCCAATCCATCTGTAAGTCAGCAGTAGCTTTTATGGTGGGTACAGTGAATAACGTCAGTGAACCTGCACTTTCTGGCAGAGATCATACTCATTCAGTCCACGCACCTTCTCCAGGTCTGAGCCTAACCAGGAGCTGCTAGATGGAGCTGGCAGCAGCTCTGAGTCCTGGGCTCAGTTGGCTCCTCTCCTAGATGGCTCCTGGCCAATGTCTCTCTCACATGGGAGGACCAAGCCCTCAGCACTCCCTTCAATCTAGTGCAGACCTTCACTTCTGCTGCCCCCGTCTACTTATGTGTCTCTCTGTGGAGGCCTCTGGGGTTCCCAGCCATCACTGTGTATCTGAAAATTTGAACCACTTCTCTCATACAGTGAATCCTGTCTCAGCGAGAAGGTACCACTGGGTACTTCCTTCTTCATCGAAGTTTCTTTCTCCCCTTTCTCCATGGCCTTCAGTTCATGCTTCAGATCCTTCCTGAGTCCAGGTGACCCACTTCCCTCTGTCTTGCCTTCCTCTCATTGCTATATTCCAGTGGCTAGAGGTCAACACTCAGAGAGGCTCTTTCTCTGCTGCTTATCACTCTGCCATCTTGGTGCTCTCCAAAAGTACCATTTAAAAATTACAATGTTCATTACCTTTTTAAAAAATCTATCTTTATTTCTTTATTTTCATTTTACAATTGAATCTTTACTGAATTCTCATTTTCATTTATGTGAACATATAATCTCAATAATAAAATGTCAAATATTTCTATTCTTCATTATCTTTTGAAAATCAATAACCTTTCAGGTACTGCTGAAAGCTAAATACTTAAAAAAAGCTTTAAAGTAATATTCTATCTAGTGTTGTTTTTCAGAGTGAATATTCAACTTGTAGAGTTAGTTGTAGGTTTATTTGTAGTTGAGTTCAGACATATCTATTACAATTAATCCCAAACAAAATTTGTCCTAGTATGTATGTGTGTGTGTGTGTGTGTGTGTGTGTGTGTGTGTGTGGTATTAGGAACTGAGCTCAGGGTTTTTGCACTGAGCTAATCTCTGGTCCTTTTTTACTTTTCTTTTGAGAGAGATTCTTGCCAAGCTGTTAAATTGCCCAGGTTAGGCTTAATCCTTCTGTCTCAGCCTCCCAGAGTGCTAGGATGTCAGGTGTGCAGTGTCACACTCAACCTTTGAATAAGTTCTGTTAACTTTGGTCTTAAGCCACTTAGGTATGAATTTGAAGTTTGGCCTAAAGATTTTTCTGTACATAGTGAACTGTGTCAACATTGAATATAACTCTGCTTTAAAAGAAATGAGTATATTGCTTTGTAAACACTAAACATGGGTGATCATGGCTTTGGAATATAGATTCAAATTACTCTAAATAACATACTTCCCTGTTAAGAAGCTACATGAACATGGATAGTCACAGAACAAAAGAAAGGCATAAATCAATGCATTTGCCAGTTACTTTGGTGGAGACATCACGCAGGTGGACTATAGCAAGGTGTGGAGATCTCTTCTATAAGTTACAGATACTCCTTTATGGTATTCTTAACTTTGGGGTTCATGGGGGCTAAGCTTAGTAACACACTCCTAAGGAGTTTGCATAATAGTCATCAGAATGTTAGCCCCAGAGAAGTTTTGGTTATCATGAGTAGTACTCAGTCAAGCTGTGGAGACCAGACTGTGTTCAACTCTGAGTTACTTTGTGTGAGTAGAACAGCAGCTTTCACACTGTGCCTGTCCTGAGTTACCTCATTTTATAAAACAATAATTTGACCCATTTTGAGTACAAATGCCAAGGCAGAATGACTATTCCTTGTTTGTACAAATAAACAACCACCATCTGTCCAGCATAGCCACAAGGCACAAACTGATAAGTAACTTATTAATTCCAATGCAAAAATAACTTATCAAATTAAATCAAGAGTACATGGACATGGCCATATCAAGCCAAATCTGGAAAACCAGACAAACGAGCTTATCAAATATACCAGATACCATCTTTCACCCGGGACTTATAAAAAGAGTAGCACCCCAAAACTATTACAACAGTTATCATTGACTGTCATCCTGGCCGTCCAATTTACAAGAGCCTTGCCCAGAAAATTGCAAGGCGAAGAACCTCCATCTGTTCCTGGGGCTTCGGCTCAGCAGTTTTTCCTGTTCATGATGCATGCGTAGAGAACTTCAGAATGATGCTCTGAAAACTGCCTTCTCTTCAAATTTGGACTCAGACGTGAACATCCCGTTTTACTGCCTCTACCTCCACAGCTCAACCACCAGGTTATGGGCTTTAAACCCTTCCTCATATGTCCTCTACCAGAGGTGTGTGTCTGTGTGTCAGCTTCCTGAATTTACTCTTCTTGTAGGCCTCTTTAAACTTAATAGCCATTTTAACCCTTTTTTAGGCCTAACTAAGTATTATTGTGTGAAATGTAAGATTTGACTTGACTTTCATAGATATTTGTAATTAAGATTGGAATGGAATAAGGGAACTTGTGGTTACCTCAGTCCCAATATCAAGAGAAGTTTAGAGTAATCAGCAAGTTAAAAATGACAAAATAGTTTATGTCTATGTGATTATTCAATAAACTGTAATATTGTGAAAAGTCAATCACTGAGTCTATTTTAATGGCATAGCTCACTCAAGCAAACTGTGGGAATGTTAGTGTAGACAGAATTTCTTCAGAGAATTTCAATTCATGGTTTTAACCTAACCTGGTGACCTACTCTTCTTCAAAATATCTGAATCTCCATTAATCACAAGTGAACAGCTTATAATTCAAACTGTATTCAAATAATCCATAGCTGCAACCAAGTGGACTATGTGTGCATCTCACTTCCATTTTCTGGGTCATTTCTTTCTCTCTGGCTATAAATATAACCTGTTTATATCATAGAATGGGAATGTTTTAAGCTATTTTTGATCTGGACTGATGCTCAATTCTAGTTTTGCAAATAAAGGCAGTTCAAATCTACAAAACTAGACTTATTATAACTCTGTCCTTTACTAGTCCCGATTTTGGTTTGTATATTGTAATTATTATTGTGTTTTACTCAAGGTTTTTTTTTTCTGTACCAAGAATCGAACTCAGGATCTTGTGCTTGCCAGACAGGAGCTTGTGCCTCTGAGATATATCCCCAGCCCCTACCCAAGGTTTCTCAGTCTCAGCACTAGTAGTATTTTAGATGAGGTAATTCTTTGTTGTGAGGAGCTATTCTGTTCATCTTCTACCTAATGGATGCATTAGCACACCAACACACTTCCATTCCACTCTTCTGTTTTGATAACCAAAATATCTTCAGATGTTGCCCCATATTTCTTGGAAGAAAGGATCAAAATGACTTCTAGTAGAGAACATCTGTTCTGAACAAAGACTAATAACCACTGTCTATTTGTTTCTTGCAACTGTATATCTTGATGGCAGTTGAGTAACAAAGCCATTATGTATGGTTGGACAAGTTATTCACTTCACAAGGTGCCTGACCAAAGGGGTAAGGATGGGCTTAAGTCCAGCCCTTACTCTGCTTACCAAGCCATAGGCTGTGGGATGGACTCTGTTCTGGAGGAAGACACTTGTAATTGGAACCATATAAAGATGCTTTGTGGGCTATCAAGTACTAGCAAGGTTAAAAAGGTAATAAGAAGTCTAGGAAGTTGAATCCCAAATTTATCTACACTAATTCTTTTGGTTTTATAGATTTGAAAGTGATGTCTAGAGAATACTAAAAAGGTAATTATGAAGGTTTTAACATCTGACTTACACAGAAAACATGATATAGGAAAGGAGAATTTACTATACTTCAAGGAACAGTTGATTATTCAACAGGGACTAAACTCTAAGGCATACTAGAGAGAAACTTTCATGAGCAGAAGAAGATGTGGTCCATGATACAGGAACTTTCAAGACAGGGAAAAGATAAACCACTGAAGAAATTAACATGCCTCTTGAGGAATAGGTACCCCAGACTACAGAGGGGATGTCCCTGGAGAAAAAGGTGCAGATGCATCACTGAAGCTGGGACTGGTTGAAAGGCAAATATAGTGCCCATTCATCTTTTCATCCCCTGAGCATTTGCTGAACAGAAGCAAATCAAAGCCCAATCCTGCTGTCGACTGTAGAGACAAGAGACCACTGAAGCAAAAACAAGAAGTTCTTTTAATGGAAAAGATAGACTATCTGAGGAAACATTATTCCAAGAAATTGCTTTTTTAGCCACCCCATCTACAACAGAATTCTCTTGTCCAGAAGAAAACATGACTAAAAGTAACATTTATTCTCCTTTGGATGATATACATACTGAGGGTAGTGTTATGGTTTATATCTAGATGACCCCCAAAATCTCACTCACTTACAGGTGGGCCTTTTGGGAGGTGACTGGATCATGGCTGTGTGATACTCATTGTTGAATTAGTCCACTGATGGATTTATAGCTGTGCTCAATGATGGGAAGTGAAGTCTGGTGAAAAGAGAAGAGTCATTGTGGGCATGGCCTGGAAAGATACATATGAGTGTGTATATATCCTTTAATTTGTGGGTGTTGGTATTTTGTTCCAGCAGTGAAAAAGTAACTAAGACAGCAACTTGTAAGCACGAGTTGTGTTTTGCCACAGTTCCTCCTGAACAGCTGGAACACATCCCTCCCAAGGAAAAACATGCTGCAGGTCTCTGAAGCCACTGAAATCCATGCATCTCAGCACTTGGGCATTTTTCCCAAGCTAATGCTGTTCTCCTTCCTTGGCCAATGGCTCAATGCCTCACACACTGTACAGCAAGGGGCCTCACCCAGTAGGCTAGGTTTAGTGGCACACAAACTCAAACAGAACTTGTGACATTTCTTTCTTTCACTAGTGGTAGCTCCCAACTGCATGAATTAAACTAGTTCTTCTCCCTTCCTGCCCAGAAAACACAAAATGCCATTGGTTCCTATTTTTTCTATTCCACAGAGGTAATATTAAATTATTAAGATGCAACTTCAGGGCACCAGCCTGTTACAATAGATGTCACCAGAGCACTGAGCAGGGTACTGGACTTGCATCTTGGGATGTCGTAGTAGGTTGGTTTTGCATGGCCCCTGGGCACCCAGAGACTTCTATGGCTTCCAACAAGTACCTTAAAGGTTCTTCAAGCTGCATAGCACCACCCTCCTCAATGATGAAGAGCCTAAATATAACCACACAATGACATTCTCTGACAGTTTTCCATCCCACAGAGTACAGGCCATGATAGTTTCTGTGGGAAAAGCCTCATGACACAGCCAAGTTACTTCTGTTCTGCTGCTCCACATAACAGGCATTTCTGGGAGTCAGACTTTGTAACTGTGAAGTCTGTGACTGGCTCCAGCCATAATTACACTATGAGAATCAATCCAGCAGCATCAGACAGCTGGTGAGGCATTAATTTACTACGACATCCCAAGAGGGCCATAGCCCTCCCCTGACTGCCGTGGCAGGTGGCAGAGGCATCTGTCACAGCATGGACATCAGTATATGCCTCTTGCCATTATTCCTATGGCAAAGATGTGAGAATCAGTCATTGGAGCTGCAGTGACAATGGCAGGAAAAATAATGCCAAAGTTAATAGTGATTAAAAACAGACTTCTCAAGCTGAAACTCCAAGAGGTCAGTGATGAGAGTGTCAGATTTCATGGGAAAAGGGGGCCAAAGAGAGTTAGGTGTGCCACTGTGCAGAGAGGATGGGAACCCTGAAGCCAGGGAGGTGTTGCGGTAGAGGGAGAGGGTTTCAGGCTAAGGAGGCGGGTGAACCCCAACATTTTAGACTGGGGACCCATCTGCCCTTGTAAGGAAAGACTGATAGCTTATTGCCCAGACTAATTAAACTTGTGTGATATTTAAAACCAGTATTGGGGGTGGGAGGGTTCCTCTGTAATGTGAATTTCATTTTCAATGACTCTGTTGTTCTCATAAAATTCTAAAGTTGAAGGGAATCTCCTTGGATTCCATTTAGAGGAGGTGATAAAATGGATTTTCATCTGGCACAAATACTGGGGCCTGGCTTCAAACAGTCACTGACAACACATCTTATGCTGATTGATTTTTACATGGTGTACTGGATGAATTCCCTTCCCCCAAAGGACATGTCTACCTGGACTCAAGGACTGTGACCTTATTTGGGAAAAGAGCCTTTCAGAAGTGATTACAGAGTTAGAGATGAGATCACTCTGTATTAAGATGGTCCTTGTATCCCATGTGTCCTTAGAGAGAAATGGGGAGAAAAGCTGGAGAGAAAGAGGAAGTTGGGTGGAAGAGACAAACAAAAGGCTGCCAAAGATCAGCAGAAGCCACAGGAAGTCAAGAGAGAGGCATGGAGTGAATTCTCCCTCAGAATCAGTGCTGCCCACTTTGATTTCAGACTTTTGGGCTTCAGAACTGTGATAGCATAAATTTTTGCTGTTTTAAGACACTCAATCTGTGGGAATTTGTTATGGAAGCCCTAATAAATTCAGACAAGTGGTAATTGATGGCAGTAGAGGAGTGGCATCAAATGCCATCTCAGATGTCTAAGACTAGAATCACATCTTTGCCATTTTCTGTATGTACAGCTGAGACAGGTTGTTTCTCAATGTTCTCTTCTGTGCAGTTGATAGTAAATAATATCTATTCCATGAGGTCGTGGAAATAAAATGAGACATGCCTGCAGACTACCTGGCATGTAGTACGTATTAGATGCCAGAAACTTACTAGAATTTAAATTGAGGTTAAATTAGGGGAAGACAGGGAAGGACACGGGTCACTGTTGAACTTGATGTTCCAGAAAGAAACAATGATTCCTCTTCTGAGAGAAGGGACAGAGGGCATCTAGAAAAAAAGACTAAAAATATTACTTTGGCTCTATTTAAAAGGAAGAGTTACTGAGACAAAATACAGAAGGGACAGGCTAGAACAGGGATGGGGAGGGACAAGGTTTTGTTTTATTTTATTTTAGGTACTGGGAATTGAACTCAGGACCTCACACTTGCCAGACAGGCTCTGTGCCACTGAGCTAAATCCTTGGCCCCACGGCTAGGTTTAAAAAAACAAACAAGCAAGTATAGGGAGTGCTCCTCTGCATTTGGGAAGGCGACGGAAATGGCAAACCGGTATTCTGGATGATGTAAGAAGAGAGGCTATAATTAAAAAGGAAATAGACTTATCCCTCCTGCCAAGTACTCAAGTGAAGGTTTGGCGGAGGGAGTGAAAAGGTGAGGCCCAGGAAATGGCTAATTTCCTAACCAGCACTCCTCTAAGACAATGAGCACCTGTCCATCTCCAGGACTGGAAGAAATGGCAGGTAACAGAGAAATTCCTGGGCAATAGCTCAGCATAAATGAAAGAGCATAGCCTGTGAGGTAAGTTTAGCAGAAAGCTTAACAGAAAAAGGTACATACAATGTGTTCCTGAGGTCTCACAGGATTGAGCTAGTCCTGGAGGTATGAGATTCATATTTGGTGGGAAAGGTAAGCAAAGAGGATAGCGGAGAGGATGAAGTGTGTTTTAGAGAAAGAGAAGCCTGGGCAGAGGTAGTGGCTACATCATTAATAAAAGAGGTATGGGAGGAGAGTAAGGGTACAGCTGTGTGCAACAGAGCAGGTAAGAGTCAGGGAATCAAGACATGCTCTGATCGGGGCTCAAGCAGGGCATCTAGGCAACTCTGTATGGAATGAACAAGGTAGGTGGTGGGGAATACATCATTTAGGAAGCACAAAACCTAGGTGTGAAGGAGGACCAAGGGAAAGCAGAAGGTGGATGTGTACAATGACCCTGAAGAACAGAACTGATAGACATGGTGACAAATCAAACCTGGACTGCAATGGTAAGGGGCTGGCACTGAGCGTAAGAGATAAACAAGAGCCTAACCAAGACCCAGGTCTCAACCAGAAAGGGGTATAAACCAGCACAGAACAAGGAACCACTGAAGGGGAGTGAGAGGTTCCTGGACATTCAGTTTCAATATCTCTGCTGACCTCTGAGGGACTTTCTGTCTCTATAACTTATAATTATTGTCAGTCAAACTCTTATAACATAGAATGTGTCCCTCACCTGGGACTGTATTATATATGTGGCCTCTCAGATTCCTTCCTAGACTCATTGATTTAAAACTTACATTTTAATAAGATCCCAGAGAACCTGTGTGTATGTGAAACCTGGAGAATCACTAATCTAGTCTGTTCTTTTTCTCCTTTCTCATGTTTCTTTTAAAGGACGAAAAACACCTCTTTTCTCCATTTCAGGTGCAGGGGGTATCATCTTTCCCAACAATATTTCCCTGTGGATGGGGAAGAGCTGCTCACCATCTGCGGAGTGCTCTGCTCAGCCCCCGGAGGTGGGACAGTAACTATGCTGTCGCCTTGTCTTGCTCACCTGGAAAAGAGGGTTCTAGACAAAGAACTCCCCAACATACCTATCCTCCCAACCTACTGCCATCCACACAGTGTTTCAGCACCAACACTCAAAGAGATTTGGAACATAAGAAAATGTCTTTAGTCTGGCTGTTGAAATATACACAGAAGGTTTACTGGATATGAACCCAAGAGTATAGACTGCCTATCATCATTAAAATCCAGTCATATATATGTCTTACGCAGTCCTCATAGACTGTTTCACTTATATGGGTGTCAATACTTAAGAACTGAGAGAATTTACTTAAGAATCAGATGACTGCTGGGTTCATTTGGTGGGTGTATGTGGGTGCGTGGGTTGTTGTTGCTCTGATATGTGTATTATGACTCTTTGTCTCTAATATCTATGATTTTATTTAAATAAAAAGTAACCTAAAATAATCATAAATTTAAATACAAAAACTAAAACTAAAGTTTCTCAGAGAAAAATCTGTGTCATTTTGGAAAAAACAATAAGAATTTCTGTAGCTCAATAATGGGGGAGTACAATTTAAAATGGGCAAAATACTGAAAGCGCACACACACAAATGGTCAATATGTTTCTGAGAAGATGTTCAGTATCAGTAGTCATCAGAGAAGACAAATCCACACCACAATGAAGTACCGATAGCCAGCAGTAGTGCTGAAATGTAAAACGGTCATCAATGCTGACGGTGCCGAGGTGGAACTGAAGTTCTCATACATTGCTAGTAGGAATGTGAAATAGTGAAACACATTTGCAAACTCTTCAGAAGTTTCTTATGAAGTCAGAGTTATATACATATGATGATCCAACAATTCTACTCTTCCCAGGAGAAACAAAACATGCTTGTATTTTTGTTTTTCTCATTTTTTTTCCAATTTTTTTATTAGTACATATTAGTGGTACAGAGTGATCACATTCTTTGTGGGGAGATGCTGTGTATATATAACACATCTTGATTCTTGTTTTTAACCCCTCCCCTTCTTTTCCTTCTCCTCTCCATCACTTGATCCTTTTCCCTTTTATAAAATCTCAATCTCTCTTTCTTCCTGTTATCTATCTCTTTTCTATTTTATTTTATTTATTTTATTTTATTTTATTTTATTTTATTTTATTTTATTTTATTTTATTGTCCTTTTGAGGCAGGGTTTTATTATTTGGTTCAGGCTGACTTTGATCTCACTTTGTAGCCCACGCCAACCTCGAATTCTCAGCAATCCTCCTGCCTCGGCCTCCCAAGTGCTGGGATTGCAGAAATGTGCCACCTCATCCAGCCTTTTATTATCTATCTTTTATTATGCTCTTTATTTATATTTTGGATGTGTCATACAGGAGAAATCAAGTGATATTTAAGCTTATATATCTGCTTTATTTTGCTTACCACTGTGGTCTCAAAGTGCACTCATTTTCCTACAAATGGCTGTGTCCTGCTTTGTGGCTGAGTAATGCTCCATTGTGTGTAAATACCATATTCTCTTTATCCATTCATCTGCTCATTGACATGTAGTCACATCCAAGATTCAGATACTATGAATTGAGCTGCTATAAGCATGGATATACATTTATTGTGGCAGTGTGATGCCTTTAACTCTTTGGGAGAAGATACGCAGAAGGGAAATATCTGCAGAAAATGGAATTTCTAGTTTTAGCTTTTTGAGGAATAGCTATATTGATTTTTATAATGGTTGCATTAGTTTACATTCCCACCAACATTGTGTGAGCATTCCTTTTTCCTCACAGCCTCACCAGCATTTGTTATTATTTGATTTCTTGATGGTAGCTAGTCTTTCTGGAGTAAGATGGAATCTCAGGGTTGTTTTAATTTGCATTTTCTAATGGTCAGAGATGTTGAACATTTTTTCATGCTTTATTTGTACCGTGTCAACAAAAATCTTACACACAAATATCCATAGCAACTTCACTTAAAGCAACCCAAACTGTAACCTTTTCAATGTTCTTAAGCAGGTGAATTAAAAATCCTAATATATTTATGCAAGGGAATGCATGCAGTCATCAAAAATAACAGCAATAAAAGAACTTATGATATTACACAAGCACATAGACTATCCTTACAGATTTGAGAAAAAAAGTCTGATATAGAAATGCATGTTATTAATTGATATGAAGTCTTAGAACCAGAACAAATTAAGAATGGCAATAGAAATTGGATCACTGTTGCCTGAAGAATAAGAACAAACTTTGAAAGGGTGTCAGTGACTTCCTGGGGGGAGACTAACGTGTTTTATTTTGTGGGGGCAGTGAGAAAGATGTATACATTTGTCAAAACTCATCAAACTGTGCACTTAAAAACTATTAATTTTATTGGTCTACATTTACACCAATAAAATTGATTTAATAAACTCTCCCACTGGAAGAGCCTACAGCAAGAATATAACTGCCAAAGAAAAGACAAATGCAAATGAGTCATGCTGGAAAAGCTGTCAGCATCAGCCACCTCCACCAGCCCTTGCAGCAAGCAGCTAGCATCCCGCAGGGCCCACTGGAACAGGATAGCATTTCAGAGACATGAAGTGACTGACAAATGTGTGGCCTTAGAGGATGTAGTTTGAGCACTCAAGCAAGTACACAGGCAACATCCCAGCCCTCAGTCACAAGGGCTCTGAGGGAGGAGAAGGACATTTTCCACATTTGGAGAGGTCATAATGGTCCAGAGTGCATAAGAGTCTCCACTGTCCTGGGTAAAACAAGAACACAACCAGACCTAATCTTTTCTTTAAGTGCAAAAGTTGAGAATTTGTTGTAGTTGTTGGTGGTGGTGGTATTTGGGGTTCATGTGTGCATTTTAACCAGCTTCTCATGGATGAATAACAGGAGCCAGGAGTCAGCTCACATAAAGCCTTCATACTCCGTTAACCTGAATCTATTTCTCCTTCAAGGGTACATGTTCAGACATTCTCCTGGTGCCTCAGTAAAGAGTCGAGTGTGTAGAATCAGTACCTGAGAGCCCTCTGAGGCTTATTAAATCAAAATTCTGAAAGTCAGAGTTACTAAAGCCAAATTAATCGCCGTGAATTCTGTGTTAATAAATTTTCCTTCCGGATGGGATTCAAAATATAAATCAAACTTCTAGCATCTCTTCAGTTTGCTATATGGTCTCAAAGTCAGGTACATATATCTGCAGTCCAAATTAGCTGGTCCTCATACCTGCTGTCAATACAAGCATCAGACCCAAGCCCAGGGAAAGGCTTGCCAACTTTCTTTATCTGAAGACAATAAAATATATTTCAACCAGCCTTGAGACTTGCAAATGCAGTCAGAAGATGGAATCAGACTTTACCTTGCTTAAAGAGACCAAATTTCAGCATTCACAGCTTAAACTGCAGACAACTAATAACCATTATACAATTGTGAAACAGATCAGAAGTACCTTAATCTCATTTTCTTCTGTGCCAGCTGGAAGGAGCACGTGGCTTGGGTGATGCCAGTAAACCCTTCTTCCTTTCTTTCCTTTGCTCTGCTTCATCCACCTCCAATGGATAGGGACAACTTGCTCTAGTGTCCTCCCTGGCTATCTAGCAATGTCCTTCCTGGCTATCAAACCAATACTCTGTACCCCAACGTGAGTGCAGCCAGACACTGCAGGCAGTGCACCTACTCCGTTCTTGTCACTTTAGGCATTACTATTGCCTTTTTGAAGAAAGATGGGGCACTCTGCAGTGTCTAAGATTAGAAAAGGAGCAATCTGGTCCTCTTATCTGCATGCCCAACATTCATAGCAGGATTTCATCCCTGCTCCTCACTGAAACAGGCCTGCCACTGCTAAATAAGCCATACTCCATAGCCACTTCTTGGGTTATACTCTAGGAGAGCTCCTTCCTGTGTACTGATCTGCCTCTACGGTAGCACAGGCCCTGTAAATATTAAAGACTCATTCCTGTAAACCTGATTGTAATTCTCTGGTAGTGTGAGCTCCAAAAAATATTTGGGAATTTTTTATCCTGAAAAATGTAGACAGAACAGTTGTTTCAGAAAAAACAGCAATAAATATTCAGAGCTGTTAGCACTAAATTGCTCCTGAGACTAGCAGCCAGCTATGAACACTACGTGGTAGGTGATGCACCTTGTCCAGGACAAGCTGGCATGGGAAGGTAGCAGCCAACAGCAGCAGGGATCAGCACCTGGTAGAGTCAATCTACGGTGTCTTGTATAAGCCAGTATTGGACAGTGATATCCAGGAACAAAAGTGTCCAGAAGCCAGCTATGTGAACTATTGACATCCAAGATTACCTAGTATGAAGTGGTGACATCAGGACTTCTAGTAGGGCTGCACTTACCATTCATGATTTCTATCCAGGTAGAGTAAGAGAACCCTAGCCTGATTGGCATCAATTCCATTTGGCTACAATTAATATTAACATATTATTTTACTACCTTGTGGCAATTCCTCAGCCAGGAGGAAACTTCTTTTTTTTTTCCTCTACCAAACAACTTTCAAGTTCCTTCCCATGCTGTGAAAGACAAGCAGTGACACTCCAGTGGCTCAACTATTTGATTTAGAAGCAGCAGCTCCAGAAACAAAAGGAAGGCTTCCCAGAACCATAAACCCAAGCAGGATTCCTGACACACATGCTATGACAAGCCAACAGCGGGCATACGCTGGAGAGGAGCTCAAAGGTGAGGTAGAAGGGTAGAAAAGACACAGGAGGATTTTTGGATTTTTTCCTTTCTGGTAGAAGACTGGAGAAACAGTATGGCAACAAAAAGTAATAGAGTTGAGGCTGAGGTTGTCCACTGCTACCACCGATGAATTCCTCTTTGCATCATTGATGAGACCCCTCTAATAGCAGACCACTGGGACTCCCTGTCTTCAGGATGTATTTTTAGCACTGTTTCTGCTACCAGCGGTTCATCAGAGAATACACAGTTAAATACTGCACAAAGACACCATTATTCACGATCATCTTCCATAGGCAAAGGGCACAGGACCTGGCAGGGGGAAAGACACAGCCCATGTCAGTTTATTAGATCAACATTAGAATCTGTTTTCACCTTTCAGTAGAACATGACTGGGACAGGGTAGGTCTGTACTGATAATGATGAGTGGGAGCAAGGTTTTTATACCAGGCTTTGGAAGTATCGTTTTGGGAGTCCTGGACCGGGATGATCAGAACATACATAGCCTATATGTATACCTGCTGTCCCTCATGGGGGACTTATTTATCTACCCTCCTTCCTGTAGAGTTGCACTCTCCTCCCAAACCCAGCCTCCAGGTCCTGCTTTCCCTTTTACTGTATTCTCTGGTGAACCACTGGTAGCAGAAGCAGTGCCACAAATATATCTAGAAACTAGAAAACAGAATTTCGCTTTCTGGCTATGATAAAGTAATCACTACCAGATTTAGGACACACCTAAGCTACAAGAAAATCACACAGATTATATGAAACAAGTGTTCTCAGATATTGAAAGAGGCAGCATATGGCCATGATTCACAAGAGAAGAGAAATAACAGGGTCAGGTGTTCCATCACCCCAACTTTCTGTCTCAAAGCACTTTTCAGACCCCACTGTCAGGAAAAGGACCCCTAGCAGAATAAATAAATCCCAGTGAATTGAGGCAGATATTGTGGCTTAGGGAAACTGAGACAGCTCTGCAGAGTACTGGATTGGAAGGTGCTACAGGAGCAAGGGGCTCCAGATATCTGCATAGGAATCAATTTGAGACCCTGGCTAAGGACTATGTTGTGCATGTGAATACTGAAATTTCATAGTACTGTAGAGTGACATTCCAGGGCTCAACCATTTGATTTGAAACTGAGATTCCCATCAGCCCACTAGCATAATAAACAATTTCTTTCTAGATTTCTCAATGCAAAGAGTCTTCCATTCCATTTGATATTGGTTTTTCTGTAACAATACCTTCCTTACTTTTATTTTTTAAACAGTTCAATTTAAGCATAAGCCTTTGTTTTAAATGTCTTTACTTCCTACACACATGCACACACACACACACACACACACAAACACAAACACTACTCTTTACTTGGGTAGTTGGGTGCCCAGCAAATCTCTACCTGTAAGAAAGATGCTGAGACTCATTAACAGCAAGATCATGCAGTAGCTCCCAGTGTTATTATGATGCATGTCCTGAAGTTGGATGCCTTCTGTAGCATTCTTCCATCACTGTGGTGGGCCATGTTCTAACCCACAACAGCCATGCGCAACTCCTAGGACTGGGTGACTTCTCCAACAATTCACTAGGTTGAAAGAGCTGACAGCACAGGGCTGCTTACAGATGCAAATTAGAAGGGCAGCTCAAGTCATTGCTTAGATAATGAGGGAAAATACCAGTGATTTAACTTTTACCTGCTATTGTTCCCTGTGGGGTTTTTGGAGAGAAGAATCATCTCTATATTACGGCAAAGCAATAACTTGGTGCACATTTTGTTCTTGCTGCATTTTCCCCATCTTTGAACTATCCATCAGTCTAAGAGTTATTTGTTCCCAAATGACTTGAGCTTCTTTTAGGTATTTTATTAGGATAACTGTTCAGTCTCCAAGAGGCAACAGCATCTCAGTTTATAATATTCCTTAGTGTTTGCCATCTTGTGTCAATATGTCCTCTATGTGTTTGATCTTTGCTAGAATGCGTCTGGTCAAGGAACTCACTCCCTCACTGTGAAGTCTATTTGTTGATTAAGAAGGTTATTTAAGTTGAACTGAAGTCTCTCTCCTACTTACTTGCTTGAATTCTTTTTTTCCATGAAAGAAACAAGTCTACTTGGTTTTCCAGGTGGTAGCTCTTCGTGTGTTCACACCTTACAATCATATATCAGTCTTGTCTCCTGGGGTGTACTTTCTTTTATTGTGCTACCACCACAGACTCTGAACCTCTTAGATTTTCTCTAACAATATTTTTCTACTTTTTGTCCTTCCTTGGTTTTTCCTTCTTTCCTTCTTTTCTTCTTATTCAAAATCATACAATTTGGAAACATTGTTCAAAAGTACCAAAATATGCCTTGACAATTCTGTATGGGTTTTTTTTGGAAATTATTTTTTTAACAATATACATGGTTTTTATTTAACAAAACCACATATTTACAATTCAAAAAGTCCTACCTTGATATTCTTTGCTAGATAAGACTGTACAAGCAATTAAAACATGGTATGTAGGAAGTATTACCAGAAGTTTTCTACCAGCAAACTATTTAAAAGTCAAAAACCACTCTGCTCCTAGAAAAAGATTGAGTTTCACTACATACATATGGAATACAAGGACCTGTTTACATACAATATCATCATTTAAAGAAAAAGTGCTTTGGAGTCTTATTTTTCCAAAATGTTGATATTTACTGGAACCAGACCTCAACTTTGCACTTGAGGGCACATCTGCTTACTTCTGGGCACAAAATGGAGCTGGAACTCAGAATAACTCTTCGGTCCAATTAAGATGACAAATCATTTGTCTTAAGCTGATAGAAATAATGTATTTTATCATCCTGAAGTTTTCGGGAAAATGTCCCAGGCCAAGGGATTGTTACATGCCAGGAAGACCTAGCCTTTGGGCACATTCTATGATGAGTGGGCTCTCTGCCCACTTACCTGTGGTGCTTTTCTTTTCATAAGCAGAAACTGAGATCCTAAAATCTTCCCTACCTGCCTGTGAGTAGATATGTAATTCAGGAGAGTGGGTAATTACTGCCCCTTTCATGAAAAACTAACATTGTAATTATAAAACAATTTACAAATGGCATTGAAAGTATTTCACCATTGCTTGCACTACTGATGATGTATTAACCTACTTTCTTTTTATTCCTGTGGGAAGAAAACCACAAAGACTGCACAAAGATCACATCAAAATAAGAGTGGATTTAAGTGTTTATTTATTTTTTATTTATGTAGCAGATATTTGGAGAAATTTGGCAGCCATACCTACATTTCCCAAAATGATATAATGGGCATCAATGATGACAAATTATGGCTCTGCACCATAAGGCATAAATTGCAGTTGTAGCCCAGCTACATGTATACAGGAGCTCAGGCTGATAAATGCCAGCCATAGAATGCAAACCAGCATCTGTGGCACTTTGTATTCAGCCTATGTCATGCAAAAACAACGTGCTAATACGAGGGAGAATTGAATACCATAAAGTTCCACTTCACAGATTACAAACATGGGGAGATAGCGTTCCAACGCTGGCTGGATGGTGAAAGGAGAGCAAGGGAAGGGACCAGGAGCAATTTGTGCTGTCACGAAAGCACATGCAGGCACAGCTAGGCACTGTTCCACCCCAAAGAGATCAGTGAAAAGGGAGGAGGTGGCTTTCACATCTATTCCAGGACTGTAACACACTGCTACTGGCCCTGGGTGAGAGCAGTATCCATTTAGTCAGTCATGTGGGGTTCAAGGTCAAACTAAATTTTCTGAAGATGCAAAGGGGATGCACTGACTAAAGAACCTGAAACACTGAGGTCAGTGCTGCTTTGGGCAACAGCTGGGTCTTGAACTTAAATGAACCATCAGTTCCCTCCTTCCATATTTTGGCTCTTACTTCCTCTGTGTATGCTCCATGCACAAGCAGCACCTTTTCTGCTAGCAAGAGAGCTGCCAAGTTTTCTAGCTTTCAATCTCATCCTCATGGCAACCATAGCCAAAAGACAAAAGGCAAAAACAAAAAACAAAAAAAAAAACAACGAAGAAAGGAAAATAGCTTCTCTTCACAAATGGTTCCAACAAACATTCTCGAATGAGTATCAGTAGTTCTAATATGTTTGCTGCAAACCACATGTTCATCCCCTAATCAGTAACTATGGTCTGGGAGAATGTGATACCCTGATTGGCCTGGCTATATCATATGCTTACTTCCTGAGGTCAGCCATACTGACCTCAACTTTCCGGTAGAGAAAGAGTGAGTAGTTCCTAAAGCATAGGAAAAGAATATAGGACAACAAACTAGAATAGGTAACCACCTGAGGTGAATTGATTGAAAGGAGAGGGCAGAGATTATGGATGATAAGGGACTTCTAAATACAACACTGTTAGGTGATTTATGTCTAGATGTTCCCCCAAAGCCTCATTCAGTCAGAGTTTTGGGGGGAGGTGGCTGAATCTAGAGTGTGTGATTGATTCCTAGTGCAATTCTGGGATCAAGGGTGAGTGATCGCTGTTTCAGTTCACTGATGGGATTGACATCTTCCCAATTCCAGTAGACTAGATACATTATATGGACAGAAAGAGGATCGTCTCATGCTGTCTTGTTGCTTTTGCTTCCTTCTGCCTGCCATGAATTTCTATGTTTTGTGAAGCTAGCCTGCCTTGCAGCCAATCAGTTATGGACTGAAACATCTATAAACTGTGAGCTAAATAAACTTTTTCTCTTTTAACTTTGGGTGTCTGACATTTTGTCTCAACAACAAGAAAAGGAAGAAAGAGAAACACTAAATGGTGGCTTCATTTGTCAACATCACAAATGAACCTACCATATAAACATTCAGTAACAAGGGCTAGGGATTTACCTCAGCAGCGTAAGTGCCTGACTGGCAAGTGCGAGATTCTGAGTTCAATCTGTGGTACCCCAAAACAAAACAAACAAAAAGATTTGGTAACATTTGATGATGGCCAGTGTCAAGAACAATTAGAAGTGAATTTGTCCTTACCAGTCATCAGACAGATGTTCTGTAGACTAACAGTACTTAACTTAATAACCTTTTGTTATTTTAAGCAGTGTTTAAGTTTTCATATTTTCTTTACTGACTCTTACAGTGAAACCACTGTTAAGACTATTTATGAAGTAAGTTTTCATTGTGAACTTGTGAAGTTGCAGATGTCTCTTGTAATTTTTGATTTTGTTATATGTGTCAAGGGGTATCATGTCCAAGTTTGTGAATTACATTGATGCCTAACTCAAGCGTTCTATTACTTTTACTATCAGAAATTTGGGAGGAATTATTCTAAAAATCATAGAGGGCAGACAAGAGCCTTTTAGCTTGTGAATTTATTTTAGACATAGTAAAATGGCAATGCGTTTTCTCTGAATTCTGTTAGTCATCCCCACTGACTCACAGCAGTTCCCTTTCTGAGCAGAAGTTCCTTCCAGGCAAGATCACACCATATGGCAGTTTCAACTGATGGAAGAATCTGGAATGACATTTACAAAGTAAACAGGGCTTGTGACTTCCAGGCAGCAGACCAGTGTCAAGTGGAAGGGGCCTGCCCTGCTGGCCTTACTAGAGGTACCTTTTAAAACTCCACACCTGCTTCATAACCACTCCCTTAGTCCTAACCCAGCTGTTCATGGACAAATGCCTGACTACAGAAATAAGGACATAAGTCATGAGTGAGAGGACATAATGTCCATCCCACTACTATACAGACATTCTAGGCTTTTACACTCATAGTCTCTTATGATCCTGCAGCCACCCTATGAATTAGGCAGGGCAGTTATCATTGCTGTTTTACAGATGATGCATGAGTTTTGTGCAAGGTCACACAGCCATTTGAGCTCACAGCACAGTACTGCTTGCATCTCTGGGGATTTAAAAGGAGCGAAGTTTTGCCCTTCATGTTTCAGTCAGTCAAGACTCCCTCCTGTCATTTCACATAGTTTAATCTCAAACCCTAGGGTTCTTTGGAGCTATTCCCCTCATCTCTCCTAAGAAGCAAAAAGGTAAGGTGGCCAGAGGGCCCTTGAATATGCCCAATGCACAGGAACCTAGAGTTTATCTAAGTGAAAACTTAAGACACCAGCCATCGTCTAGAAAATTCTTTTCTGTGTGTCAGATGTGCCAATTTCATTATTTCAATGTCTTCTCCATGCTCCTAATTATTTTATTTATCAAATTGGTCACTTATGGTTTCGGCTAAATTATAGTCCTTACCAACAGAGTAGTGATCCGAAACATGAGGATGTGGTTTGTCAACCATGCCAAGAATGCTGGGACATACACAACTCAAACATTGCTCTATTTTTGAATGACACAGAACTCAGTTTATTGATTAATTTTCTGCACATCCAAAATCTTTAACTTTACAGTGTGAAGGCACTACAATTCAATCCAATTTCTAATCATGGCTTTTATGTAACATTTGAAACTATGCTCAACTATAGCAAGAAAGAGATATTGTGATAGCTACTTTTAATGTCTGGTTGTCTTAATGTAAAGTGCTGTGTTGCCTATGTTGTCCTGTTCTGATCTGCTCTGTACTGCCCTGTTTTGTTTTATTCTCTTTAAAATAAATTTTTTAAAAAAGTAAAGTAGTAAAGAGACTAAGGTCCTCTGACATACCTATGTTCATGGGATTTACAGTAGAGACTTTAGAAGGTCTCTAATTCAAATATTTATGGTGAGTGGTATGGGTTGGGTGTGGACTGTGTCTGCTGATGTGACTAAAGGTTTGGTGGACAGAGTGGTGCTGTTGGGAGTGTGTGGATCTGTGGCACTAGAGAGGAATCTGTGTCTGAGTTGAGGTCTGAGTGACTCTAGACTCATCACTCTTACACACTCAGATGTACTTTTTCAGACAAAACATATGACTGAGATAATACACACACAGAGTGGTGTAATAGTGATAGTAATCATAGGAGGAAGAAGAGGAGGGAGAGGAGAAAGAAGAGGCACTATTGCAAAGATGAAAAGACAGTCACCTATAAAAAGTCAGTAAGCATATTTCTTCCAGCATAGTCTGGGTAAGATATGGCAATTATAAATTTAACTGTGCAAAACATTTTGTTACTTTATTTTCTTTAAATCAGATTAACTTTTACTTCCAGTCTCCACTCCAATCTCATGAAACTGGCAAGGAATTCAGGCTTAGTGAACTGGGGAGCTGCTCTTCTCCAGCACAAGAGGAGGGCTCTAGGGTTTAAGAAGAAAACATGGGAATCCCCTGTGATTTCCATTCTTCACCAGCTAACTCACTGCCCAACCCTGGGACTGAGATTCTGCTGCCTTGTTGCCACTTTGCAGCCATCAATCTTTGCTGAGGTTGGAGCCCCAAGGCATGAGATGGCTCCTCTCTGGGAAGACCACACAGTCAAACCTTTACCCCCTTTCACAGTTCTCTGGAAATCCTCTTCCTCTCAAGAAAACCACTAAAATTCTCAGAGCCTGTCTCACTGTGAGCCCACACTGCAGCTAGCTGCAGACTTCACTAGTGTCTCCTGTGCTGAACCAGAGCCTGACACAGACCAGATGCCTCTACTCCCTCCGCCTTGCAATGGTCCTCCCTCCCCCTCTGGAATATCCACCATCAATCCCCTCAGTGACCTCAGCCATCCAGATACGGCTTCTGCGGCACACGTCCTCTCCCGGCCAGAGCTGTGACACTCAGGATCTGGAGAAGGAGGATCCTGGGACCGAGGAAGCATTACAGCAGAATCTCTCATGCTTTCTATTCTTCAGCAGCAAAGTCAGAACCCAGCTAATAGCTCAATAAATCGTCCTGCCCTTCTGCATCAGCTAATGATTGTTTAGCATTCTTTACCCATTCTTTAGTTGGCAATGAGAGGGGAAAAAAACATAGTGTAAAGACAACTAGAAATTTCAAAAATCTTTCTCTGTGAAATGACAAACTTTGAGAGGTTCTTTTTACCAGCCCCAGGATAATGAGTTGGCATTCATACACTTCAAGGAGATTTTCTCTCCCCCTAGTGCTCTTAGTTCCACAAAAGAGTTTCACTTTCTGTGTGTGGGAAGCCTATGAAGTTCTAGAGAGGCCTGAAAAATAGCACCCATAAGTACAGAAGGCACACCAGGGAGGCAGAGAAACTGTGACACTGAGAGACAGGGACACACTAGCAGAAGGAAAGAAATGAGCAGATACACAGTGATATTTAAGAAAGAAATGCCCCAAACACAAACATAGAAGTAAAATGCACCAGTGTCAAACATAAATTAAACGTTGTGCCTCTCATGCTTCAAATTTAACTAATTTTATTTTTTTATTTTAAAGAGAATAAAACAAACAAACAAAAAGAACAGAACAAAGAAAATCAGAACAGAACAATATAAGCAACACAAGACTTCAAAACAAGACAACAGGAAATCAACAATGGCTATAATAATTTCTCTTGTTTTCTTCAAAATAGGTGTCCATACAATACTATCACATACAATACAATCAAACAAAATGAAATAGTATAAAATCAATCAAAACAAAAGAGTGAAAGCATTGCAAGGCTTCAAAATAAGACAATAGGAGATCAACAATGGTTACCATAATGTCTCTCATTTTCTTCAAAATAGCTGTCCATTCCTTCACACATAAGGAAATCAAATAATAGAAAACAGACTAAAACCAATCAAAATAATGAAAGCATTACAGGACTTCAAAACAAGATAACAGGAAATGAACAATGGTTAATATAAAGTCTTGTTTTCCTCTAAATAGCCATCCATGCTATCAAACATCATAAAATTAAATAAAACACAACAGAATAAAACCAATCAAAACAAAAGAATAAAAGCCTTATATGACTTCAAACAAGATGGTAGAAAATCAGTAATGGCTACCATAATGTCTCATTTTCTTCAAAATAGCTGTTCATATCATCACATACAATAAAATCAAATGAAACAAAACAGAATAAAACCAATTAAATGAAAGAATGAAAGCATTATAGGACTTCCAAACAAGATAATAAGAAACCAACAATGGTTACCATATTTTCAAAACAGCTGCCCATACCATCAGACATAATAAAATCTAACAAAACAAGACAAAACCAAATCAAGCAAAATTCTGAAAATTATACAAGAGTTCAAGAAAGGACAATAAGAAATTAACAGTGGTTACCACCTTCCCCTCCTAGGTCTTCCCTCCCCTATCACTTTTATAATATCTATTGTGCTTTTTGGGTTCCACTAACTCCTTCTGTTTTTTATGTTATAGTTCACCTGTATGAGTTCAAGCCATTTTGCCCATGAACATAATCTCCAGTTGCATACATTAACCTATAAGAGGCTCAAGATTATCCTGATTTATAGCTGGATAGCTTTCCATCGTATGAAAATTCCATATCTTTCTTATCCATTCTGTGGTTGATGTTCAAGTTACCCTTGCTTTATTTTGGCCTCCTGTCATGTGGAACAATTGTTTTCTCTCCTTTGATTTTCAGTCTATGAATTTCCTTTTGAGTTCAATGTGTTTCATGTATACAGTATATTGATGGATCTTGTTTCTTGATCCATTCTCCCTGTGCTTCTTTTTACTGGTGAGTTGAGGCCATCTACATTAATGGTTACAACCAGCGTACACTGGTTCATCTCTTCCCTGCTATCCTCCTGTTGTTAGTCCTCCACTTTTCCCCTTCATTCAGTTGCCTGCCATGTTTGGTGATTCCTTTCTGCTGCTGTTCCTGGAATCATGGTCATCTTTATCTCTCTCTAGAATATCCTTCAGCACTCTCTTTAGGGTTGGTTTGGTAGTCATGAATTCCTTCAATTGTTCTTTATCATGGAAGTATATTTTTCCATCAATTTTGAAAGATAGTTTGCAGGGTACATCAATCTTAGTTGGAAGTTGTTTTCTTTCAGGATTTGAAACACTTCACTCCAAACTCTCCTTGACTTCGTGGTTTGTGTTGATAAGTCAGCCATCATTCTGATTGGTTTTCCTTTATAGGTGATCTGTTTATTTTCTCTAACAGCTTTTATTATTCTTGTGCTGAATTTCTGGGATCTTGATTATTATATATCTGGGTGTAGACTTACTTTGGTTATGGCTAGTTGGAGTTCTGTGTGCCTCATTTATCTGAATGCCAGATCCTTTTCCCATTTGGGGGAAGCTTTTTGTTATTACTTCTGTAAATATCCTTTTTATTCCATTTGTATTGACCCCTGCTTCTTTATCACTCTTAAATTATTTTTCTTCTCATCATCTTGCAGCCATTGAATTGCTATTTCCTGATTCCTTATTATTTTTCAAGGAACTTTCTTTTTCACAGTAACTAGCTGAGATCCTGTTTAAGGTCTGAAAATCTATTTTCAGTCTCTTTCAAGTGGTTTTGCCAGCTTTCAATTGACTTTTTAATTTCTTGGATATCTCTTTGAATTTGTTTCATTCATTGTAATTCCTTTCCATATTGTTCATTTAAGGTTTCCATCATTTTCCTATGCTCTTCTCTTTTATCTATGTCTTCTTTAGATATGCTCAGTAATTATTCATTTTGTTTGTGATTTCTTCTTTTACCTGGACATTATTTCTGATCTGATTACTTTTACAATCTCATGAAGTTGTTTCTTTACTTCAGTTGCTATCTTCTAAGAGATTTCAGGTGTGTGACTTCCATTTTCTTCCACGACTATATCTTGCAGACTTGTTTTGTGTGAGCTGGAGGTCTGAGATTGCCTTTTCCTCTTTCATCTTGACATTCTCCTGGGTTCCTCCCAACAAGCCAGTTGTGGGGCCCCAGACATTTACCATGTTGGCTGCCCCTCCATAGTGTAGGGGAATGGGACAGGCACCTGTCCCCAGGTTCCCAGAGATGTAGCAGGGTATGAGGGTATGAGGTAGGCTTCTCCAGACCTGTGCAGCTACACTGGGACTTCCCATAGTCAGGAGTGTGGGGGTGGGGATGCTTCTTCTCTTAGCCTGCATGTCTACACTGGGACTCCTACAATGGTAACAGAAACACAGGGTGTGTTTATTTGATTCTCCCAGTGGGTGCTGGCTGTCTGCATGAACAAGGGTTTCCAATAGTGGCCTGCAGGTGCATAGGGTTTATCTGGCTGCATGTCCCTACCCATGCTGGCTGCCTGCAGGAAGCCGTCTGATGGTGGTGGCTTGAAGGCTGAGGCAGATCTGGCTGGGTCTCCCAAGCTTAACTAATTTTAAATTAAAGCGCAAGCTACACTGCTTAGGCCCCTCAGGGGAAAAAAACAATTTCATTGAGTGGGCTGTCATATTGCAAACCTGTTTCAAGGCCTCTGGCCAGTCAAAGTAATATATTTTTTATCTATTGTTGTCCTGAATGACCAGACTCTTCTCTAGGCACTGGGTGTTTTGAATTTGCTATCTCATAGCCTTTCCCTTGTGGGTCTCAAAGCTACTCTGGCCTCTCTTTTTCTGACCATTCTGTGAATACTCCTTTTCGTAACTGACAGGCCTGCATCCTAAATGTGCCACTGACAGATTCTTGGTAGAGCATAAACCACGATTTGTAATGAAGATGCCACAAAAAAATGGATAGAGGTGTTTGCCTTATAAATGAGTGACGACCAAACATAGATGAAGAAAGGCAGGTCTTTGTCTGGTTGGCTGGCTTGCTTTGCTTAATGTAAACAATCTTTGGGATGTCTGAGTTTGGTGGTTTGTTGTTGTTCCTTTTGCTTCTCTCCTTACAGCGCAAGTGAGATAGCTTTGAACTTCCTGAGATATTTTCAGGAAAACAAATATTATACATTCCATGAGAAGGAAAAGACAGTACATTTTATTTCCAGACTCTATTTTATTCAAGAAGGCCCCTGGGGAAGTCTAGCATAATAGTAATGACAGGACACTCAGAAATCAATTCGTCCCTTTTAAATGTCACCTTGGGTAGGAACCCTAGCTTGATAGGCCAACCTTAGGAGGATAATAGTGAGGACTGTGTCTCTTTACTTATCCAGTGATATATGAGGAGCAGAACTCAGGGGACAGGGCTGTGATGAGACAGAAGAAATTCCTACTGCCTTGAGGCCTGTACTCTAGAGATGGCAGAAAGGGAAAAATGCATTAACTTCCCAGGGCTGCAGTAACAAAATACAACAAACTGAGCAGCCTAAACAACAGATATTTCCTCTTTCACAGTTCTGGAGATAAAGATGTTAGCAGGATTAGTCCTTCCTGAGGTAAATGAGGAAGAACCTGATCCAGGGTGCTCTCCTTGGCTGGTGACTGGCTGTTTAACTCAGGCAGGAACAGTGGACTCCATCTTCCCAGTGTGTATGTCTGTGTCTGAATCTTCTCTTCTGAGATATCATTGGCCACATGGGAAAAGCCTCTGTCTTCATGTCCTAAGGTTAAGATGATCTCTGTAAAGGTTTTATTTTCAAATTGGGTTATATTCTAAGTTAACACAGGTTAGGATATTACATATGTATTACACCACCATACCTGGCTTGTCCTGTGCTTCTTAACTTTACTCAGCAGATACTAATGGAGCTTCTACTGCTGCGTGCCTGGTTTTGCTCCAGTTCTGGGACACAGAAGGGACAAATCAGATAATACACCACCAGGGACAGGTGGTATGAGGGAATGATGAGTCCTGAAAGCTATCTGAGAAATGAAGTGGCAATTTCAGAAACTCATAACAGAACAAAGCTTGCATTTACCTCCCACCCTTCCCACATCTCTCTTCCAATAGTAAAGTCCTACACAACTCTTCAGGATTAAGAAGACTGCAGAGGAGTCGACCACAGGAGAAAGACTGATTTCAGTCATGTTTTGGGTTCAATTTCAACTTTCATTTTCTGCTCTTGCAAGTGCAAGCATGGGGGAGCATGTGGCAAGAAACATGAGTCCTGGATTTAGATGCAGAATCTCTTGGAAATGGAGGTCCCAGGCAGAGAAAAAGACACGTGAGTCAGCTGCTGGCCAGAAATGTGTACAGTGGTTAAATATAGAAGTCTGTGGGAAAGACTCCTGGATTCAAATCTCTGACCTTGGCTTACATGCTTTGTATCACAGTCTCTCTGCACCCTTTTCTCCTCAGTCATACCTGGAGGATAGCAGCAGTGCCTTTCTCATCAGGCTGTGCTGAGTTTGACTGAGGTCACTCAGTGAGGACCTTGTGCAGCCCTAGACAAAGGGATCAGTGTGTGGCACTTGCTAACTTTGTTATTGTCTCTCTGGGTTCAGAGGGTCTTTTAGAGCAGCCAACCCCACACCTTGTCCTCAGACTGGAGGACTACCACGCTGGCTTCAAAAAGCCACAAGCAGTATGGGTTCTGCCGTTACGAGGAACTGAATGCTGCTGTCTTGTTCTCATGAGCTGTGTGGATTTGGGAAGATGACTACACTTCTCTGATTCCAAGTTTGCTCATCTATAAAGTGGTGGAGAGTATGTGAAAGATCCTGTTAGTACCCTTCCCCAGTGAATCAAGTGCTGCTCTAAACCTTGACACAGAGTTCTTAGGAAAGAAGCCTCTGGGCAGGAAGGACCAGGGTGTGAAGAACTCATATATCAAAGTTTCTTACGAAAAAGGGCCAACACATAAGAAAGGATCAGATGTACTCATGTAGAACAGCTAACTTTCCACAATATGGTGATGAGTAACCCCAAACTATAGCAACAGCTAAAATGTATTTAGGATGTTGCACATGCAAAGCTCTAGATGAAGCATTTTCCATACATCTCTCCTTTATTTCATCTTCACAAAAACCTTGTCTCATGCCGAGGACACTGTGTCTTCAAAAGCTCCATAACTTGTTGAAGGAGATGTGTGAGCTGGATTTGAACCCTGAGCACAGCTGCACCCACACCCACCTGTCACATGAGGGAATACCGCCCCCACACTGCTGTCATTGGGCTCCTCCTCACTTCAACCCCGAGGCAGCCCCTGCGTGGGCTGTGGTCTCCCCTGAGCAAGCAGAAGTTATCTGTGAGTACTCTTCAGTATCTTTCCTGAGCTTCAAAGTGAAGCTGAGAAAAAATAATGAAGCTGAAAGGCTGGCCAGGGGGCTAAGGGTTCCTGCAGAAGTCTCAGTCCTCTGCACAGGCTGCTTCACGTCCTCCAGGAGAAGTACAGAAACACGCACCCTCCTGCCATCCCCAGGTGTCTCCACAGACTGGCACCTGGACACACAGGTGTGTGCAGGACTCAGATAGGGCATCTGACTCCTATTTGTAAATGAAGCTGAGCCAGTAGTTCCAAAAACCTCTTCCACGGAAGCTGACCTTGCCTCTCTGTATGAGCGTCACCCCTCCAGTTCTAGCAGGGCTCTGCTACAAGCACTGTCTCTCCTATTTGGGGTTAGTATGAACCGAACATTCTGTGATCCTGAAAAGGCTAAGCCTTTAAGTCTTTTCACAGGTTTTTCTGATTTTACACCCTTCCCAAATAATGCAAGAATCAGTTCACCTTCTTTCTAAGGTCACCAAGCTTCGTCCTGCCCTGTTCCTGGTTATTCTCCTCCAGAGAGGCTTCACACAGAGTTATCCTTGTGTGTGGCACTTTTGCTCCACGGCATCCCAACCCCCTGGGCCTGCAATGCCTTTTCTGGGGTGGCCTTTCTTTCCCACATAATTACAGCAATCTCTCACTTACGCTAAGCCTCTCAGAAATCTTAAGTCTCATTAAACCAACATGGTGGACTTTATGGTGCCATTAAATCAATCTTCTCATTGTGGGAAACTGGATTCTCTCAGAGGATAAATTACACCATTGCCCACTGGTGATAGAGACAATCAAGGAGGCGGTATAATGCAGACAGGGCTTTTACACCTGCTGACCATCACAGTACTGCCTTGCTTGAATTAGTGACTCAAAAGCCCAGCATGGTAGTGCCCGCCTGTAATCCCAGAATTTGGGAGGCTGAGGCAGGAGGATCTTCAGAAGTTCAAGGTCAGTCTGAGCTACATAGTGAGTTCAAGGCCAGCCTGGACTATATGGTGGGACTCTCTCAAAAAAATAAGAATAAACATAAAAATCAAGTAAAATAAAATAAATTGATTTAGTGGCTCTTTAGTCTTCAGGGATGCTCTTGATCAGCAATAGTAAACCTTTTAAGAGTTTTCAGTAGTACAAGCAGCCTACTATGGCATGCATACCATAGGTTTATAATCATTATTTTAGAATTAATGCTCACCCACCCCGCCTCAGAGATGAAACTCTAGCTTCCAATGTGACAGTAATAAAAGGTAGGGCTTTTAGGTGGTGATTAGCTCATGAGGATGTAGTCCTCATGAACTGGATTAGTGCCCTTATCAGAGGAACCCTGAGGGCCAGTGTGAGGATACAGTAAAGACTATGACCTGTGAAACAGAACATGAAATAGATCCTCAGAAGACACCAGATTTGAAGGTGCTTTGATTTGGGACTTGTAGTCTCCAGAGCTCTGAGAATTAAATGTCTGTTGTTTGTAAACCATTCAATCTGTGGGATTCTGTTACAGCAGCCTGAGTGGACTGAGACAAGGGAGTTGTTCTAGCTCTATCTCAGATGTCCCAGGATTTCTGCAATAGTTACAACTGTCACGGCCTGATATCTTATATTCTTCATCAATAAGCTCTCCAATAGTCTCATACGATGTTTCCATTTTGCGGATGTAGACACTGAGGCACATTGCTATGGAGCTCAAGGTTAAGTGAGAAAGCTATTTGCAGGTGTTCCTGGCCTCCCATGCTAACCCTGCAGTGACTGGAGGGTTTAGTGTCTGCTAAAGTTAGAACCACAGATGTCAACAAAAACAGTGTTCAGTACTACTGTATGTGAGGTCACCAAGGCATCTGTGATTGCAGCCTGTGTCAGTTGGGGGACTTGACAAGGCAAAGCAAGTTAAGAGGGTTTGTCAGTCATCACTAATGATATGTCCCATCCCTGGAGCTCAGCTCCCCCACAGCATGCATTGTGTTAAATGGTATTACACTCACGGGCACTGGAGGCACTGGTTTTCTGATCATTTGCAGAAATAAACCAGTGGTTCCCCACAGCAGCATCACACCAGACCCTGGTACTAAAAAATGTCAAGAGAGAACAAAAAGATGTGGGTTCCAGGGCCAGTTTCTTTACTGCAACACTTTTCAGAGCCTTTACTATGCCGTTGTGTGTTTTGAATCTCTAAGAGGGAATTTAGAATATGTTAATCACACTATAATGTATTTTTGCGAAGTCAGACCAGTTCTGTGAGGCTCCTATGAGATGTACTGGTATAAAGCCATTTCCTTTTCTTCTCAACTCATTCAAATCTGCCTCTGAATGCCAGTTCCAATTTCTTCTCCTCCCCAGATATGCCAGCAAACCACACTGCTGCAAACCAGTTGTGGTGGTTTGTGGTGCAAACCACACTGAACTATCAATCCTAAATGAGACTGGACTTTTTTATGAAGATGATTGTAGCTATAAGTAATCAAGGCCATTTTTTAATATGTTAATAACTCTGTTTTACAAAAGCAGGCAGTCAGTATCCCCAAGCAAGAGACACAATGAGCAGAGATGCCCTTGACCACCTGAGGTTTAGGACCTAAACACAAAGACACAAGCATGGGCAAAGACATTCCCCAGAGAGGCGTCATATCATTAAGAGTCATGGTCAAACTCACGTTGAAATTAGCATTTCATTTTTTAAATATTAAGAAAGTATTTTTTGTTTCAGTTTTTGTTTCAAACTAGTAATTGAGAGCACAATCAAATCTCTATATGAGGCTTGCCTCCTTTTAGCTGTCTGGTGAATATTTTGATTTGTGGGTAAGACCTGGGAAGCATTCCAGTTGTTATTCCAGCCTGTCAGGAGTCTCTGAACCTTCCAGCCATGGTCTGCAGGATAAATGGAGTAGTGCTGGATAAATCCATTACAAAAGCTGGGAAGGATGTGAAAGCCTGCTGTCATCAAAGCAATGCTCAGTGATTCCTTAGATCAAGTCCTCCATGTCAGGGAGATGGGACTGAGGAAATGTAGAAGTTGGTTTGGTTGTAAGCAACAGAGAGCAAATCTACTGAAAATTCATGCCTGGATAGGCTAAGGTTGGCTCACAGGACTGAGCAGGAACTCTCAGGAAGGCAGTAAATTGGGGATTGGGGTTCTTAGAGCTAGAGGCTTGGGTTTATCCTCTCCGAAATGCTACCTAAGCTGTCTTCCAACCTTCCTGAGTGAGACTGACATTGGCTCAGCTTGGCCAGGTATCTCCCACTGGGATCTACCCCTGTGCAAAGATTTTTTCTCCTTGGGGAGACTTCTCAAGTGGAGTTAATTCCAGATAAAATGGGCATCAAATCACCACCAATATTACCTACTGATACTGAGCTGGGAAGAATGAGAAACATCATTAGTGATAAAACGAAGGAAGGGAAGGGAATAGCAAGTTTAAAGAAAAGGACAGTGTCTCGAGAAAGACAGTGTTGATAAAAACAATGCACCAGAACCCTCCAGGGGATAGAACGTCCAGGACAACAAGCTCATGACTTCAGTTAGAAAAAGTTTTGAGAAGGGCAGCTCCTGAGGGCTCCATGGATTGATAGGACAGCCAGTTCTTTGACTCAGATTCTACCCCCAAAATTCCTATGACAGGTGCCACTAGCTTGCTCTATACTTGTACTTAATCTACGTGCCATTTTTATTTGTGTTTTAATTAAATTGGGTTTTGTCAAGCACCACTGTTTGTCAGTGCAACCACTCTCTTTAACCTTTTTCCCAAACAGGTAGAGCCCACTTCCTACAAAGTCTGAAAATTCTGGATACTGAGCTTTCCAAGATCCTCTAAGATCTGGCAGTGGCCATGTAACACAGTTATAGCCAATTTATATAGGGGGAATTTTTCACAGGCATTCTTTGAAATACATTTTTTTCCTGATAGAGACCCATCGTAGAGTTATTTTGTCATGTGACTGTGTCTCTGTCTCTCTGTATGTCAGAGATGGTCTTGCTCTTGTTATCCAGGTTGGTCTTGAACTCATGAGCTCAAACAGTTCTTCCGTGTCAGCCCTCTGAGTATCGGGGATACCTGCTGCCCTACTGAGTTCTCTCACACTATGAGCATGATTGGACAAGGATATAATTCCTGAGGATGCTACAGTCACTTTGAGTCCATGGGGAGAGTCTCATTGGCCTACTGAAGATGGCAGAACAAGAGGATGGAAAGGGCTTGGGGGTCTCTAAGGTCATTTACTCTCCATTTCTTATTGTTTATAATATTAATAAACCCTACTGGTCAAGTTGCTTTTAGTTGTTTTGTTAGCTACACCTTAAAGCAACTCAGTGGGAATAATTGCCCAAGGTAAAGTCAAACAATTTTGTATAAAAATAAAAATGAGGACTTTCCACTTCTTTAAAAACCTAGGTTTGCCTTCCTCCCGGGCAGGCAAGATCAACATGGAGCTAAAGAGGCCAACACATCTTTCACTGTATTCCTTCCCAGCCCCTCCAGGTAGAGGCTGTGGTTGTTGGTCTTCAGTAAGGACTCTGAGCGGATTTATCCAGTGAAGGAGGAAAAGCCTTGCAGCCCATAGCTTCCAGGTTGGGCTCTGACCACTCATGCAGTGGGCAACCTGACTCACCAAAGAGAGAGAATCGGTAATCCCTTATATCCAGGCCAGATCAGGGAACAAGGGACAATTGCCCTCCTTCACAGTCATTTTATTTGTGCATAATGTTGTATTTCCTTCACATTAATGGAGCACAAAATTAAAACCCAGGGACCCACCAAAACACCTGCCTTTTGTGAACTGGCTTTTGCTGTTAATTATGACTCCTAAGGATCCTGCCATTTGCTTCATGCTATTGTGTCCTTTGTAATTTTAATTACATTTTAATCAAGGCTTTTACACAGCCTGTTCCAGGGCTTTCAGTCTAATTATCAGCATTAACAATATTCTGTTCTTTGTTACTTTGCAGAGTCCTTCCTGGCCACGTTAAGTATTTATCTTAAATTTACACCACATGGTAGAGAATTTTAAGTGATCATTAACTGAAGTATAATTCTTTCACTTTCCTTCTGCCTGCTAATGTGGAATTTGGACAAAATTAGAATTAAATAACTATGTAGACTCAGTTCTTCCACTTCTTGAATTCTGTTTTTGCTTTGTGTTTGACAATTGTGGAATTTTTATTAAATTTGACCACTAATCTTTTAAGTTGATATGAAATGAGCTTTGGATTTAAATTTATGTTTTATGTACTAGTATAATTTAACTTTTATAAAGTACCTCTCATGCATTTTCAGAGTTGCTTGGTAGTGTAGTTCTGTGATTCTATAAAATCTATGGTTGACTTAGGATGGAAGTCAGTTCAGGACTTCCCCTCCTCATTCCCACCCATGGGAAAGATCACAGGACTCTGTGCCAAAACTGGTTTGGCAGGGCTCAGCTGCAGAGTCTGCACTGGGCCTTGCTGACCATGGTCTTTTCATGGTGCTACCTGTTCTCCAGGGTGAGGATCCTAGCAGAGGTGACTGATCAAAGGCACAGGCAACCTAAAACCACAAGGGTGGCATTTATACAGCCACTTGAGTGCAGTCTCCTCCACTGACTTCTGGGATCCGACTCACTCTCTGAAAACTAAAGGTGTATCACCTTGAAGTATCCAGGCCTAGGAACCTGGATAGCCACGTGGTGCATTTGACCAATGTGAACAAGGGATGCGCTCAGCTTGGAAAAGAACAAACTGGTCCTGGAGCAGAGTGCTCTACATGCAGACTGAAAAGATTAATGTTGATTGGCTGCATTCGAAATGCAAAGAGCCAGAAGCAGAATCCTCCCTACTTGGTTCTTGTGCCTTCTCTCAGAGACCTATCACAATGACACTTTCTGCCAGAGTGGAGCAAGACCACGCCACCACCCCAAAAAACATTAGAACAGAGCTCTGCAAAACACAGATCCTACATGGGAAAAACTCACTGCCAAACTAGTTACCTCCAATGGTCACCCAGCCGCTCCCTTGATATTAGCCCACAGCAGTGGTTTTCCAATTGGTGGCAGTCACATCATTCCCTGGTGTGCTATAGAACTGTCTGTAATAGGCTGAGCTACATATATACTGACTCCCACATGCAGATTGGAAAGTTGGAAGAATATTATGAATCCAGAGACACCTGCAGTGACCTTTACAGTGAATTTCTTCTTAACATGAGTATTTTGCTTCTTTATTTTCTTTGGACTTTGTGTAGGTCTAAGTATGGAGTTATCTCATCTCCTTCTGAATTGGTGTTTCAAAAGCCCTGGAAATGTCACAGCTATACCTCTAATTTTAAAACTCACTTCAGAAACATGTGCTATGGGAAGATGACAGGTCAGGCATGAGCTTTTGATTCTGAGCTCAGCTCCTGGAATGACCTATGGACAGAGCTGGCTTTGCACCTCTGCTGTGAAACGGAAGGCAGCTCTGGACGATTTCTGTCACAGTGCGTGGCCAACACCAAATCTTCCAGATATGAGGTTTTATTATGTTTTACAACCATGAAAACAGAGGAAGGTGGTTGCTACAGCAAACATTTCAGGTGGAGGAATCAGCTGAGCTACACCCACCCCATCCGTGCAGCCCCCTTCCCACACAGCTCTCAGATTGTTCCTGATGTCCAAACCTTGCAAACTCAAAACTGCTGCTAGGGGACACTGAGAGTGGCAAGAACACCATTGGCAAAATGGAAGCAGAAGAATTGAAACTTTGAGAGACAACTGATGAGAAACACACTACAGCAAACTCTTTTCCATTGTGTTATGACGTCAGGGGGCAAGAGTGTGTTGGGGGCTCAGCGTCCATCAGCCTAGAACACTTGTCATACGGGACCTTCGGTGATTCCCTCCAGAGGCAAGGTGGGTGCACTGTCAGCTGTGGGCATCTCCTCTTTCTTCATTGAGGTTGGCACTCGAAGACTGACATACGGTTTATGACAAGCTGTGTTGGCCAGTGGAGGATAGTGCTGTCTGTAGCAGATGTATGCAAAAATAAGGCCAATCACTCCACCAACAAAAGAATCTAGGCAGGAGAAGCAAAATGGGAGAAATGTGTTATTCTTCATTCACATGTGACCAGTTAGGTTTTCCAGACAGAACTTTTCCCACCTGCTTCAAGAATTGGTTTGTTTACAGGACACCCTGAAAAACTAAAGGGAGAAACCTTGCCGGAAGTGTAAATAACCAGGGTCTTCTGCAAGCCATCATCCTTTCTAGTACTTAAAAAAACAGCTCTTGATTCTTCTCTTCGTTTCTTTAACTCACATCTGAACATAGCATGAACTTAAGATTTATTTTTCTGATTTTTAAAGTGAATTCTAAACTCTAAAAGAAGAATTCCAGCCATCTCTGTAGCATGTAAACACTCTCAGGGGGGTGTGATTTTTGTTCTCCCTAGGCAAATCTCTGCTGGAGTCCTCGGATCTTGCTGGTAGGCCACAAAAACCCAGCAGGTGTGCTGGTGTCTGTGTGAAGTAAGAAGTTTCCCTCAGAGTCATAGACAAAGTTTATGGGCTGCCGAAGTGAGCACCAGAGTCACAGACAAAGTGAATAAAACATTCGACAATACTCTGAAGTTGGCACATTCAGTAGACGTCTGCAGGGAGGTATCTGATCTCTCCACTAAGCAGCAGATCTCACAAAGTTGAAGAGTCTGGGAGAGACCTATGAGGCAAGAGAGCATGTGTGCAGGCAAACAGGCCCCTCCACAATGGGCCAGCTCTTCACAGAGGTTGGTCAATTCCCTCAACCCCATGCAAGCAGCCTACCACAATAGTCTCTCTCTGTGTGTACTGCCTCTTTGGATTACTGAAATATCCTAATACAATAGAGAAACTGTCTTAATAAAAGAACTTGTATTAAGGCTGCTGGTATGCTGAACTGACACCCTTTGGAGACTTCTACTAATCCATTTATTATCTCACAAATTTCTTACAGGCAGATGGCATCTGGCTCACTTCCCCCAGAACTGGGTTTGAACCCATCACTTGATTCTGCAGACTGTGCTGGTCTGGGTACTGTGCTAGACCATGACAGAATCATTCCAGGTTTGGTGACCAGATGACTCTCAGAGGACTGGCTTTGACAAAGCACCAAGCCCATGGGCTGATGTGTGTCCCCAGGGTTCAGGTGAGGGCCATGGTTTTCTCTAATGGCCAGTACTTGGGAGGTAAATTCCCTACACTTTCCAGCAAGCAATATGCTGTGTAGAGACCTCTACCTGTGCTGTTCTGATCCTGGACTCTTGAGAATTGCTTCTCCTCATCCCTCCCTCTATTCAATTCCTATTCAGACTTCAGTGTTCGTCTCTGTATCATTCAATAAAGGCCTCATCTGGTTTCTCTTTGCAGTAGACTGAGCCCCTAGGTCCATACCTCAATAACCTATCCTCACTCCTTGCACAGAGTACTGACAAATGACAAACTGTGCAACTGTTCAACATTTTATACTGGCCTCAGAACTCTGTGAGGACAGGGGCCGTGTCTGCCTTGTTAGCAGCTGATTTCCTAAACACTAAACCAACACCTTGCTCACAGTGGAACTAAGTTAGTCAAGGGAAATGGATGCACAGCGTCTCAGCAGATAGATGTGGCTGCTGTCCTGTGTGTCTTTGGGTGAGCCCCTGTCTTGCTCTGGTCCTCTGCAATGCAAGAACATAGAGCAAATCCATGGTGGTGAAGTGGCCTTCCTGGATAAGTGTTCCAGGTATTAGATCCCCTGACTTGCCTCCCAAAGCCACACATTGATATTGTTTGGAAACTTTACCGAGATACCTTCTGTTGGGATAAAATAGCTCTAAGAAACAAAAATCATCCTAATTGATCCAAGAAAGAGACTGAATTAACTGTCACTTTCGTCTCCGCAGAAGAGCTCAACTTTAAGCCGATAGCTAGTGCGATGCATGGCTTCTACCTGTCAGAAATGGCAGAATACCTGTAAGCATCCGCATGACCCTGGTGAGCAGCCACCCAGGAGACAGGAGGTGAGAGACACCGGTGAAGCTGAGGCTGTGGGCTTCAGACGGGGCCAATCCCTGCTCATCTCGAGAGAGGAATGATTCACGGTGCAGTGCCACTGGGTCACAGTAAGACACCAAGCACTGAACCTCATCCCTAAAGTATGATGGAGTGTTCTAAGGCTAAGGTGCTTTAGCCCCTGCCTCAGAGGGAAATCACTTCCTGCCTTTGCCCTCAGTTTCCTTAGGTTTCAAACTGAGTTCTCAACCTCTACTTCACTGAGGTGGGATACCAATTTAATAATAATATATTACTCCTAAAGTTATGCTATGGAGTATATCAAAATAAAACCTAAAAAAGTATTCATTGTGGTAATACTGTTCCTCTCTCATCCTAATCCGGAACTCCACTGGCTTTTTGATCCTTCCCTATTCTCTTTCTCAATGCAAATGTTTAACCTCTTCATCATGGCCATACTTTCATGGTATTGTAAATAAACTTCTGATTAATTTTTAAAAATGCATAACCCATGGAACTATAAAGCACTATGTGCTATGAATTCTTGAGTAGAGACACACACCATAGTTAACAGGATTAAATGATGTGTGTACTCAAATAAGAATCAATTCCCGAAGTCTATGGCCACCAGCCCACAGAATATACTAGAGCTTTTTCTAAATCAAGGCCTTAGAGTTACACTATTGTATTGTTTTGTTGTCGTCCCCAAACCCAGGGAACAACCTCTTAGAGCATTATTTTTATTAGCACCTAAAATGACCCACAATATCTGCATTTCAGCTACTGGCTATCAAACAGATCAAAGAGAAAAATATACATTGTACACCATTTGACTTTTCTGTGGCTTGGAATTTTATTAGGTGATTCATTAACCAAAGACATCAAACCACTGCAACTATATGCTTCCCAGGCTCACTGATACAGCTTTGTGTAAGGAAATGATGATTTCTGTCAAACTATTTTCCCTTCAATAGAATGACAAAAACTGAAATTGCAGGAGCTGTGAGAGGTATGAGCAGCAACAAGGGCAGTGAAAGTCCAAATCCAAGTTGTCTTCCAGCAAAGGAACGCAGGGCTTTGTCCATTACAAAACTGATAAACAAGATCCAAAATATAACTTATTTTATGAAGAATTTGTCATCAAAGGACTCAAGTGAGATACAGATGTATTTTAATGAATTCACATTCACATCTTGTTGACACAAAAGCAGGCAGGGGACATGCAGGCCCTTACTGGACAAAAGCCACTTAGGACAGATTTCACTCCAAATATGGTAGCATGTGACTAGAGAGTTCAAAGGGAAATGAATGGATCTCAGTGTCCATGGAATCCAAAAACTATGCTACCTCCTTACTTAGCACTGGTATCACTGTTTCAACACATGCACATTGCATGTGTCAGACATGATTATCAGGCCTAGGACACAAGGCTGAATGAAGCATACAAGTCCCTTTCATCCCAGAGTTCACTGCCATGGGGCAAGAAGGACCCTAAGCAGTGACAGCTGCAGCTGGGATAAACCCCAGGATGTACAAAGGTCTGAGAACTGGCCCACCAGAGTAATGTGGGTTAGTCTGGAGCAGGCAGTTTTGCTGCAGAGGTAACTCACAGGCCAAGATCAGAAGGATGAGCAGCCATTAACCAAGGAGAGTAGGCAGATGGGGCCAAGGAGGAACCCAGTCTTCTAGACAATGGGAGGATTATGTGTGAAGCAGGAAAAGAAGGAAAGGGCTTGGCGTGTTTGAGAAACTGAAAGTAGCCCATCCTTTAATAGATGGGTGGTGTCTCTGTAAGACTGAGGGACATAAAGTAACCAACCAGTCATCTGATGTGAGAAGAAAATGGACATTTCTCACATCTTTCTGTAGCGCTGTTGACCCTTAGCATGGCCCAGATATACACTGGGCATCTTACATCTACACCTCAGTATTGCACCCCTCTTCCAAGCTGGTCTTCCCACCATATGGTGTTGTCTAGGTCCCCATACTGCCTAAACCATATCTGTTTACCCACAGCTCCAGTGAGTTTTTATTCAGTAAATGTTAGGTGAACTGAGATGAACTGAACACCATTTAAAGATGCACTACAGCATCAATGTCACCAGACACAAAAGACCACATTTGGAAGGGTTTCAACAATGTCCTGAATGTGTGCGCATGCATGTGTGCGCGTGCGCACACACACACACACACACACACACACAACAGAGCTGGGGGATGGCGGAGTAAGGAATGATGTTAATAGGTTTTGGATTTTGAGCAGTTGATAAAAATGTTCTAGAGTTAGAAAGTAGTAATGTCTGCATAACTCTGAATATGTAAAAAAAAAAAAAACAAACCCACCAGTGAATTGTACAATTTAAAGGGACCACAATGAATACAACCATTATGCAAATACTTACTAATATACTACTAATGCTGCAAATATTTATGTTTAAAATGTTTTAAAAATTAGCAAAATGAAAAGGGAGAGTTTTATGTTTACAAATTATATTTCAGCAAAGTTTTTTTTTTATAATAAAAAAGGGAGAAAGAACAGCAATAGATGAACTCCAATGATGGTGGAAAAAGTAGCTTTGAATCAGGAAACCTGAAAATTGAATTGTCATTGATAAAGTGGTGACAAGCTCTCATGAGGTCTAAGCACAAGAAAAGGCCTCACAAGCCCGAGCATATCAAGATGTCAGACTATGTTCACCTGCTTGAGCACAAATAAGCAACAAGGCCTCTGAAGATGTGCTGTGGAGTCCCCAAGAGGAGCACATTCCTTGTTGTCACCATGGCAACATCCAACATCACTAAGCTGCCTTGACATGAGATCTTATATGCCTTGGGAGCCATGATCCAAGATACCAGGGCAAAATTCAGCTCTGGAAAACTCATTGACTCCAGATGATCTTTGTCGCTGTTATTTTTATTCTTTCTAGCAATTTTGCTACTAGTGAGGTTTTCCTGTTTTTCTGCCTGCATTTCTATTGAAGAACTTAGGTAGCATGGAAAAGCATGATCTCCCTGGTGCACTGTAGGCTGGAAGGGCAGGAGCCACGACTGTCTTACTTAGTAAGCCAGATGCACGGAGGAATGAATGAGTGAATTAAAATTTATTTTAAAAGGAAAAAAACTTACAGAGAATAATGCTTATTATATTAAAACCTGTATAAAATGATACTAGTAAAAAACAAACATGATTTAGTCAAAATGACCCATTTATTCATGCATTCAATGCATATTTATTGAGCACTGTGGTGAGTTGAATTGCTTCCTTTCAAAAGGAATAATAAAGTTCTAATCCCTTGTAATTCAGAATGTGACCACAGTAGGAAATAAGGGCATCACAGAAGGGTCATTAGGATGTACCTTGATCCAATATGATTTGATCCTTATAAAGAAGGCAAATCTGGACAGAACAGACATATGCAAGAGGGAAGATGATGTGAAGAAACATGGAAAAGACCATGGAGGACAGAGGTAGAGACTGGAGCTATCTTCCAAAGCCAAAGAATATTAGAGGCTATTAGAAGCTGCAAAAAGTCAGGAAGGCTCCTTCTCCTCCAGGCTTCAGAGAAAAGATGGTCCTGCAGTTTTTGATATTTTGTTACAGCAGCCCTGGGAAACTATATCATAAGTACCATGGACTATGCCAAAAGTTACCCAAATCTCTGTCTGTGTGCAGACAGTATTCTGGTACGGATGGCAGAAAATGATGCAAAAACTATTTGTTTACTTATTGTCTAAAGCTGCTTCTATGTACTACTGGGGACAAATGAAAATACTGCAACAGAGAACATATGGCCACAGAAAGCCTAAGATATTTACTCTCCGACCCTTTACAAAGTCTGCCTACCCACTTCCTTGTTCTGGGGGACAGGGAAAGACAATAATGCATGAATACTAAGTTGCTTCCTTTGTTAAAAGTTGGTACAAGCAGAGAGAGTTCAGGAGTTAAGAAAGGGCTGCAATTTAAATCAAGTTATCATCAAAAGACTGAGGTGACCTGTAAGCCAACATCAGGAGCGGAAAAAGGATCATGCTGCACTCCCATCTGGAAAAAGGGCTTTCCAGGCACAGGAAGGAGCCAGTGTAAAAGTCCTGGGGTGAGATGGGCCTCATTTGTTCAAGTAACGTAAGAAGCCCAAAGGAGGGGGGTTGCATGAGCAAGGAGGTTAGAGGGGCAGGGTCTTGTGGGCCACTGTGGGACATAGGTTTTGGTGGTAAATGAACAGGGAAACACCAGAAGATTTTGGCAGGAGTCACATAACCTAAAGGCTCATTCTGATTGGAGGAAAGAGGGAGCCTGACTGGAAGGCATGTGGTATATTCCACCAAACCACAGAGGGATATGAAGTTGGATTCTGGAAATATTCCAAACCAGAAAAACAAGAAAACTACAGGAAGCTAAGAAAAGAAGGGAACTTTCAGGAAAGTGAAGCAAGGTTGTCCGGGAGACAGGCCCTACCAAGGTCTTTCTTCTCAGGGAAATAAGCAGCAAACAAACCTGGTGAGAGGACAGCAGAAGTCCTGACTGAGAAAGGCTCTCTCTCCTGAGGGCCAAAGTTCCCCTCTAGGGTGCACTCATCAGACAGAAGTGACCTGGGTCATGTCTTCAGGCTATGCACACCATTCTGAAGAGAGCCATAGATAGCATTACAGAGGTGGAGGACTTCATGGGTAGACAACACTTACAGGTTCCCAGATAGGAGTTGGACCACTGATGACAAAAGCAAGTATAGGACCTACCTTACAGGGCAGCTGCTGTGTAGAGAAAAGGAGGATCTCACCGTTCACTTGGAACCAAGAAAAGGGAGGGAGGGAGACCCACAGTGACTTCATTCTACCAAAAGCTGGTAGGTTTTTGACGGAAGCAATAATATAGTTCCAAGAGCTTCTTTTGAAGTCAGTTCATTCAGAATAAACCTATGGATTGCTTCTGAAGACCAAATACTCACATAAGGCCTGATTAAGAGCATGTGTTCCTTAGCTCTGAGAGAGAGAAAAGACAGAGAGAGAGAGAGAGACAGAGGAAGAAAGGGGGATAGGGCTGGCATGGAGGGGAAGGAAGGAGAGTTGGGCAGTGCAGAATGCCATCAGCAACTCTTTGATGAAAGAGTTTTTCCAACCGGAACAGATTCTGCCTATTTTGAAGCTAGAAGTCTTCTGTGGTACATACAACAGTCCTCTCCAAACACATTTGCAGGGTTGAAAATCAACTAAAGTCTGTTAAGTACACATAAGTTTATTTCAAGTCATGCCTCACAGCCTAGGCAGAGAAGCCAGGAAAACTCAAGTGTGGCCATCGTGAAAACTACCCAGATGGATGGCAGTGTCTGAGGCTGACTTGGAAGCGTTCCAGCCCTGGTCTGAGTGAGAATAAATGACTGTTTCTTCCCTATGACTTGTTTTTTTGGATTCACTCAGAGTTAGATCCTCTTTCTCATAATGAAACATCACACAGGTACCTCGGCTCCTCGAAATGATCTATGATTATGGAAACCAGTGCTACCTAAATGGTTCACCCTAAACCTGAATTCCCATAAGAGGAGCATGAATCTAGGAGTAAAGACCTGGGTTGTGGGCTCTATCTATGCCCAGCAGTGAAGCAAATATGTTCCTGTTACTGCCAGCTGTGACTCTCCCCAAAACATAAACCATAAACACATAAGCATGTGAAAACAGGCTGGTTTAATGATATCGTCTGCCCTTTCTCTACATTTACTTTCTCTAGCATAGGAATCCCACAGGTTTTAGCCTCAAAACACTCCGCTAATGACAAAAATGGGCTCCTTTGCAAGGTAGAAGGCTGTGAGCTGGCATCTCTTATGAAGCTCCTGCTTCCAGCTGACCTAAAAGCCAGGGCGTTGCAGAGACTTGGAGTATATCAGCCACACAGAGATTTAATCTAGCTGCTTTATTTCTGAGGAAATTTTGCTAAATAACCCATGTCACCTTATCTAAGCTTGCACCCCTCTATTGTTCTCACATAAGACAACAGACTTGTACACTTGGAGTGGACTGGGAAAGCAGAAACAGCAGAAATAATAATAAAAGACTGACAGAGCAAGCCATTTGAGATTATAGGCTATATATTGGAGATGAATGTGTAATGGAGTAATGAGATGCTTTTCCACACTAGGCACAGTTGCTTAAATTAAAATTGAAAAGGATTCATAAGATCTCATCATACTAATGCTGTTACCTAAACTCTATAACAAGAGGGACTAGGCTTTTGTTGATATCTGTAGTGTAGTATGTAGATTTTCATCGTGATTGATGACTCCTGCCCATGAGCAGTTGGCAGCTCAGCCCACTGATGAAAAACTGGAAACTGTCTCACTCAGGTGTCTTGCCTCAAACATCCACCTACAATGTAGAAAGTCTTGTTGTCCATTCCATGGACAAGCTGGAAACACTGAAGACCTCTCTGAGCACGTCCTTAATAACAATATGTTGAGTTAATAATATTTCTCATTTTTAAAACATTGTTGCTTCTTAAAAGTAGCAAGGGATAGAAAGATAAAACTGAAGCACGATGTAGCTCAGAGTCAGCCTTGACAGTATTAACGTTTGGGGCTGGATAACTCTCATGGAGGTGGGATAGACTTGTGCAGTGTAAGACGTCTGGTCCCTTAAACTTTAGTCCTCTACCCATTAGATACTAGAAGCACCACCCTCCAAAGTAATGACAACCCTAAAAGATGTCTCTAGACATTGCTAAATGTCCTCTGCAGTACAGTCGAACTCTTCACTCCCCACTTGAGGACAACTGCAACAGACAGCAAAAGTGATGATGGGAACTCAGGAAGAATGAGTCTGATGCAGAGTCCATGAAAAAAATCCAAGGAAAGGCATGTTCCTCACCTAGGTGATTTCAGGGGAAATAAAGACAAGACAGAGTAGAGCTGATGTCTGGGCCATGGCAATGACCTGTACCAACTGATGCACATTCAGTTTGGGCTATAGAAGTCTCCCAAAACATAATTCTGGCTTCTCCTCCAAATATGGCCTTAACGTCACTGAGCATAATTCTCTTGCTCTGATTTTCCCACAGGATATTTATAGTCTCTCTGCTGTTCAAAGTCCATTTCTAGGCCTGTTGGGTAGAATGGTTGTGAAGTCACTGTCACAGGTCTTAGGTACACCAGCTGCATTATGAATCTGCCAGTCCTTAAAATCAAGAGCTGGAATTCTGTATTCTTTCACCATGGTCATGGTCCTCAGCCACAGAGGTAATGAGTGACAAATAATCCAGCATAGAGGAAGTTCAGAGGAGGGAAACTTCATGTCTTATATTTTATACAAAATCACTGTGCAAAAGCTCTTACCCACCTATGGGATAAAGGGAAAAATCTATTCAATCTTGAAGCTTCTGATCATTATTCAAATCCAAAGTGGTTGAATAAAACTGGAGACCCAGTACTCACAGCTTACCAACAGATCATACTGAAAAAATATATCTGCTACCAAGTCTGTTATTTGACAAACACAACTCATCCTTCCTTAGAGACAATGTGCTAAGCAACAGTAATACCACTTTGCATTTATATAGTGCATGTTTAATTACAACGTGCATTTGGGTCCATTATTTCAATCAGTCTCGAAATAGTTCTGTGAAATATTCAGGGATTATGGTTCCTGTGCTCAAAAAAGGAAATGTGATTCACAGGAGTACATGGGAAACAATCCATACAAGAGCATTTGGCCCCTACTATTCTTCATAGGGAAATAGCCTGAACCTATGGGCAACAGTGAGTCTCTGGGGAAATACTCCCAGTTTCAAGGATCCAGTGGACTTATGCCCTTATTGCTATTGGCTTAGTGACTCCCTCTTTTCCTCTCTCTTTCCTATGATGTGGCTCCACATCATCCATCCAAACCATGTTTCAGCGACTCTTCCCCACACTCTGCAACAAAACTGCACTGCAGGCAGCTGATACCTAGGGCATAAGCTCCAGGAGGGTAGAGGGCAGACACATTGCTGGGGGGGGCAGTAAGAAAACCTGGGGCAGTGTTGGGAGAAACATGAAGCCCCTCGAGAAGATAAGGGAAAGGTGGCCTTCACTAGAGTTCTCCTCACCTTTGACATCAGTTCCTGCCTCCCTTACCACTGAATGAGCCTCTGAAGCAGGTGAAAAGAGGCAGTTCCACAAGGCAGCTGGCTACAGAGACAGGAGCAGGGAAGACAAATAATGCCTAGAGGCAGCAGGACAAAAGGAAAAGGAAGAAGAGGCTAGGGCCATAGACTGTGGAAGGTGACTTATCCAGGCAAGCTAGATTCAGGCTCATTTATTTGTTCAAAGTACACACATGCAGAGGACCTCTTTTCCTATGCTTCTGAGACCTCATCAGAAAGGAGATGTTTACTTGTTTTATATATATATATATATATATATATATATATATATAATAATTTAACTATATATATATATAGTTTCCAGATTACACACACACACACACACACACACACACACACACACACACACACAATCCAATTCCTAACTCAGGATGGCATGATCAAGATAAGATTGCCCTTTGGAAAATATTCTGAGATCCCCGTAGTCCACATCTCCTATGGATGGCACCTCTGTTGTCTCTCTTCTGTTTGCTTTGGTACGTGAAAGCTGTCTTCCAGGCAGACTGGGAGCTGCAGTTTATGTGAAGAGGGACATGGCAGGGTTTAGTTACATTCCAGGGAGAAGTGCCTCACTTGTTTTGTGTGATTTAGATTTCTAACGGACATCACTGGGCTGCTAACTAGACATAAGTGTCATCTTAATCTTGTAGCTACCACTTAAAACATTGCTGGAATTGATCCTTGGATAGACACATCCTTCGGAATAGCATCCATAGTGAGAAATATGCCCTTATACGTTGGATTTGATATGAGAAAAGAGCCAAAGAACCAAACAAACAAAACACAACACTAACCAAGTCTGAAGATTGAAGGCTGGGAAGATTGGTGCTGAGGCTCAGGGTGTCTTTACATGGACGGCCTGACATCCTGGTAGGCCTCAAGAAAAATCTTGAAGCGAAGGAAGTGAAGGAAGAGCTCCAGCTCTTTCAAATCTTTCCCAGGAAGGGCAACGCAAAACCTAGAACTCACTAAGGCAGGTATATGAGCTTCACAACCGTACCTGTTCTGTGTTTTGACAATGGGTACTTACTGTATTTCTACATCTATGCCCAGAGATGTGGGCTGACTATGGTAAGGAATGGGCAGACCCTGGGCAGGGACTCCCTGTGGAGGACTCACCTTGCCAGTGATGCTTGTAGTCACACATGCGGGACAGGGCTATCATCATGGCACAGTACAGGGGCAAGATGGCAGCACAAAGCCTCCAGCTCTTGCCCCGCCCACTCTCTGTAAAGCAGTGCAGCTTTCCCGCCAAGTAGAATGTCGTAAAACCCAGTCCTGAAAAGGCAACTGCAGAAAAGAAACAGCATGCGTTACTCTTGCTGTTGGTTAAGTGGCAAGTAAGGCAGGAGATAGTATGGGAGACATTCTGGTTTTAAGCTCATCATACACGGGATGCCTCTGGCTCTTGGATACTACAGGAGCATCCTAGGCTCATTGTTTATTTATTTATTTTTTTTAATATCTGACACAAGCCTTAAAAATATGTTCCTGCCCTCATCACATTTCTTTGATAGCTGACATGAGCCCCAAAAGCATGCAATTTAATTGATTTAGAGTAACAAATGGTACCCCCACAGTCATTGTGATACCATCGGGTTTAAGTTTTGATTTCTAGTGGACTTTGGCAGCCCTATTCATTCTATCAAAGCCAGGATAGTCAAAATCTTCCACTCAAATAGACTAAACCCTTGATTATTACCCTAAATTCTAAAAACAAAAACAAAAACAAAAAACAAAAGAAAAGCCAACACAAAAACTCATTGCAGTTGCCATCTCTAGTTCTGACCACCCTTTGTGCCTGAAGGTGAACGTTTAGTACTGATAGTTGCCACTTTTCAGCTCTGCTTGTATGAAACTGTCCCAAGGTACTTTACCTCAAATCTAAAATAGAGCTAATTTGAGTCAAACTCACTCTTGAGTTTTCTCATCACCCCACTTCCACTCTGATTAGCATAATTTTCTTTAATAATTTCTACCTTTCTTACTATTTATGTGTGTGTCTTGCTCAATTCTTTGGAGTACTATATATTTAGTATATAGACAAGTAAGCCACAGACTTTTATCCAGTCATTTGTGGCAACATAAATGAAACCTGAAGAAGGTATGCTATGTGAAATAAGCATAACACAGAAAGACAAATAGTGGGCATTCCCACTCATGTAGAAGCTAAAAGTTGATTTTAAAGAAGAGAGTACAATAGTGAACAGTAAGTTTAAAAGAGTGGAGAAGAGTGGGGACAGAGAGAGCTTTGGAGAGAGTACTGAAGTATAGGAGAAATTCCAATGTTCTATAGCACTATATAGTCTGAAAAATTTATTATACATTTCAAATAAACCAGAAGTAGCCAAATGTTCCCAAAATAAAAGAATGATAAATGTTTGAAGAGTTGGAAATGTAAATTACTTTAATTTGATCATTACATATTGTATGCAGCTATCAAGTGATCATACTTTAGGCAATAAATGTACAAAAATACATGAAAGAAAAGAATTAATACTGACAAAGATGCATAGTTGTAGCTCAGTGAGATGTAAAGTAGGTCTTTGCGGGCTCAGAACAATGATCCTCCACTCTGTTTAGATACAGAGCCATCTTAAATACCTGACAAGCTTTAAAAGTTACTGGAAGTCACATCCCATTGCCAGACATTCTGTCTGTGATGGTTAGGAGTGATAGCATGTATGCACATGTACATAGATGCATATGGGTGTCAGTACCGCAACTCCTCAAGGAATTCTAAGGCTGCCTTGAGTAAGCTTAGAAGGTTTCACTGAAGTGAAGTTTTACAGTGCCTTATTTTCTCTGGATGCCATCCTTTGCTTTTCTCTTGATTCGAAAATACTCCTGTGGGAGCTGTGCTCCTAGGTATCCAGCTTAACCAGTGACTTGGTAAAACAGGACTTACATATACTCTGTCAGTATACCTACAACTTTAAGAGGCTGCCTATATCCTTAGCCCCAGCCTGAGCATATGGTAGGAACTTGTTACAAATGTCAACTCTCAGGTCCACTGCAGACCTGCTCAGTTAGAATCTATACTTAACATTACCCCACAAGTGATCTGTGTATGCAATGAAGTCACGTAAGTCATGGCCTAAAACCATTCAGCATCTTTATAAAAGATCTATAAAAGTCAATTTTAAGGAAATAGTATAAAGTATGGTGGAAGTTTGAAAATTTTTCTACTTAAAGTTATTTATAATTATGGAAAACTTAAAGTGACCAGTACATAGATATAAATAAACTAACTTGACATTTGCACTCAATAAACTCTTATACAACCATAAAAAGTGTGATTATATAGCAATATCTCTAATACTTAAGAAACAATGCTAAAGGAAAGAAGCAAGACTCTATAGTATAGGGCTGGCGATACAGCTCAGCAGCACACCACCTGCCTGGAAAGTGTGAGGTCTTAAGTTCAATTCCCAGTACCAAATAAATAAGTAAATAAATAAACAAATAAATAAAATACAAAAAAAGAGACTATAGTACAGGTAAACTTATGGTATGCATGCCACAGTGGGCTGTTTGTTATTACTGAAAGTTCTAAAAGGTTTATCTCACTGGTATAGGCCATAGGATCAAGAATATTCATGGCTATGACATAACAAGAATAACCTTAAGCTTTTTCAAATTATATCAGAAAATATGACAGAAAAATGTCTCTTCCTAATGAGATCTCAGTTATGAACATAACCAAGCCCAAGTAGAACTCTTTGTCAACTGAAGTAAACAAGATTACAATGGAGTCCTCCTCTTTTAAGTTGAATATTAAATCGAGTTTTCCCTGGTATAAAAATGAAGCAATTTTAAGAAAGCACAAATAGGCATGTTTGATCAGCACTCAAACAACAAAGCAGTGTAGACATATTGAGTGTGGACTATTCTTAAAGTAAGAACATGTGAAGTGCTGCCTTGCCTAACTCTGTTCTGCATGGTTTGCTAAGACAGAAGGGCATTAAGAGATTTACACTGTGTTCCAAAGTGACACCATTTGGCCACCATCCTGGTAAGTACAATGGCTTCATAATTCTCATCCAAACCGCTTTTCTTTGTTTCTTCTATTCATTTCCATTCTCCCATGAGATATCAGAGTGGGAGAAGCTGGACAGTTGGCTCTGATTTGCGTTGGTCTCATCCTAAGCTCTTACAGGAGGAATAATAGGCTTTATCCAAATCATAAGGCTTAGCAAGTCTACTCACTTAATTATATTAAGTGTGGGAGCAAAAGAGAACTGCCCTGGGGCTTTGTTGGGTTATGGATAAAGTCTCCAAGATTGGTAACAGAAGAGAGACAAACCAGCCCTGACTGCTGCCAAGTTGGCATCTCTCAGGAAAACAAACAGATTTCTTTTTTAAAAAGGCAGTAAATAAAGTGGACGTTGAGTAGGAATTTGTATGTTCCCATAGAAAAAGAATACAGAGACTTTAACACAGAGAAGCCATCAGCTCAGGCTAACTATACCACCAGCACCTCTGAGTACTTTTAAGAGGTGGAGACAAGCAGGGGTTGCCTGGATCAGGTGAGCATTACAGCCTCTACCTGACCTGGAATGTCCCAGAAACTCTAACCTGGTCAGCCTTTGTACTATAGCCTTTGCCTCATTCTTTGGAGTATTGCTAAAAGATCTTTCCCACAAAGCACAAGCCAGTACTGTCCTGCAGCCTCCAGAACACTGAGCCTTGCTTCTGCAAAGGAAGCATTTGCAGGCATTTTTAAAGGCTGATTGAAACAAGATAGAGCCTGCAGGCACCCAGACCACAGCCACTCTTCTTTGACACCTGCTACTGGGTTTTTGGACATTTCTAAGCATCATTGCATGCCCTTACTTTTCTAGGTGACAAGATGAATTTCCAATTTCATGCTAAACCTTATGCTTGTCACTTTTTCTCTGACATTTATAGTTATTGAACTGACATAATATTCTTTGATGAAAGACTTTTGAAGCAATTTCTTCTGGCCTGGGAGGCATGCCTGAGCTACAAGAAGCTCTGTTCCTTTGCACTCCTGCTTTTGCAATAACCACCAGAGTCACAACAAGACTCTACCAAGCCATATTACCTAAACAGGATTCTTTCTGTGAATAAAAAGTGTGGGAAAAGAATATCATCTCCCACTACACAGCCCGCTGTGAGGTGCTAGGACTCTGCAACTAATAAGGCTTAGATTCAAATTAAACCAGCCGAACAGGAAAAAGAAAGGTAATCAAACTCATCATCTCCATTTCTAACTACCCAACATCTTCTCTTTTTAAAGAACATGTGCATTTGAGAAACTGAGGTAAGCAGAGGAGCTATGAAGTATGATATCCACTCCAAGTGAGTGTCTATCCCTCCCTTTATATGTAGGCTTAACTTATGACTAGACAAAGGACCAAAACTGAGAATTCAGAGACATAGACAGGTTGTTACAGGCAGCTGACTTAGTTAAAAATATTATAGTCAGTCAGACAGGACCGGGCCCTCAAAAGAACCAGAGCAGAAGTTCAGATACCTTGCAGCCTTGGAAGAGACAATCACCTCTGGCTGTGGGCCAGATCTCAAGACAAAACGCAAAGCAAATACACCCGCATCCTAAGGATCCACAAGTCCAGATAATTCTCTATCACCCTCCTGAAGTCAGGAGTCAGCATCCCACCCTCTACAGGAAGAGTCACTGATGTTAAGCATGCCCGCTTACTATGTGACTTGCTCCCCCATTTGTTCCCTATTTAATCAGTTTTACCTGAGCAACTAATCTTATTGCTTGGCCACAGTTCTGTGCTACCTGATGCTCCCGTTGCAAGTCCCCTTAGACCCATATAACCTCATGATTTTACTCTATAAACGTCCCTGGAAAAGATAGAGTTCCTGCCAACCCGCTCGGGACCCTTCTGTCCCTCAGACAGTAGCTTTCTCTCAATAAATATATTCTGCTCTTAACCTCCATTGTTCCTAAAATTCGTTCTCTGATTTTAGAGAACACAAACTCATACTGGGCACATAGTAGGTTGGGAGTTCCATTCCCCTATATCATCCTAACCTTCATAACAATAGTATGACACAGTTACTAGGCTATTAGTGAGAAATTGAGGCTCAGAAAAGACTAATTTTCTAATTTTAACGCAACCCTTTAGAAACTGTGAATCCCTTTTTCAATAGACTAAAAATCATTGATATTTTTATATTATTGCTGTTGCTTCACCGCTAAATACCTTTTTTCTTTGATACCCAGGAAAAGTGTGCCTATCAGGATTATCAGTGAAGTCCTGGGACCAAAGACACTGCCTGGCAAAAGAAGGTACCCAAACATTGTAGCCCAATGAATATATAAGTGGCAGAGACTATTCCACACACATAATTGAACCCTACTAAGTACTCTGGCAACAAGCTGAGGTCCTTGGGGACAGAAAGGTATATAATCCTGAAAGTTTATATCTTTTTTCCCCCTGTGTAATATCTGAACAAACTGAACCAGCTAAGATTTGCAACTCATGTAATTGGTTGTACAGCCTTATTTGAGAATGCGCAATGGAGAAAAGGAAAAGGAACCAAAAAGCTCACAATTAATATGAAAGCAAATGTCAGAGGCAAGAAACAAAAACAGAGAAAACAGACTCTAGACTCCTTGTGGAACCTCTGTTTGCATCTTCAAGGAGGGTTTTGTTTTGGAAAAAGGAGCAATTCAACTGCAATACATAGAGAATGCAAAAGAACAAGAGGGAGGAAGTTGACTAAGGTAAGAATGTGGCCATAATTCTGTCAAATCTTTGGAGGCTCAGATTCTGGGAACGTGCATGGACAAGGAGGGGTAGTGTCCGCAGAGGTAAGTAAGGATTTTTAAGTAACAGCAGTCACCTGAGCTTCCTCCATCCACCCCACCCTGCTTAGTGAGAAACACTTATTAGGAGTCCTACATGTTCTTCCTCGTCCTAGAGAGAGCTAGGAACAATTACAAAGATAGGAAGTGATTTTGCAGGTCAGAGCATCCTAAATTGCAGAAGGTCTAACCCACAGAACAACTTTTCCTTTTTTCAGTCTTGATGATACGCCACAATGATCTAAAAATGGAAGAATAAGCCTTCAAAAGGGAGAAGTTATCTTTATCCATAAAGCCTTGAAAGGGAGCTAATAAAAGCCTGGGCAGGACTCCAATAAAGATAATATTTTAATGAAAAATGATTTTATTTTACCTCCAAAGGCCCTACCATAATATAAATTGGATGATAAGATTTGAATAGTAACGTGAATATTTGGGAAATAATCAAAAAACCAGTCACCACAGACTTGTCAATGGGTTCATCCAATTCTTTTCTACTGGGTGGGGTGCATGGGTTTCTAGAGAAGCTGTTGGAATCATAACTGTTCAAGCCTGCCTTCTTCTAAAGAGTTGGCCTGCACTCTTTCATTAAATGCTGTAGCACCCACTGTATGGTGTGCTGGGAAAAAACACCTGTATAAACCTACCCTTAGCAGCCTTGACCGGAGATCTAAACCAACATAGGAAGGAGACACAAAGGGATTTTACTTTAAGATCTGCTTCCCTTATTCCTGGTGGCATAGAACCAGTAGGAACAGTTCATGGTGAGTTAAGCACACAGCCCAGTCAGAGTATCACATACTGTAAAGTGGCTGTCTTAAGCTAGAATAGGTCATCGATTTAATTACTGAAGAAAATTGTAGCAAATTCTAGTCTTCTTTGTAGGCAGCTGAGTGAGATAGAAAAATTATAGTCAATCAGACAAGGCTAGGCCCTCAAAGAAGTAGAAGACCAGATATCTTGTGTAGAAGACCAGATATCTTGCAGCCTTGGTGGAGACAGTCGCCTGTGCTGTGGGCCAGAGCTCAAGACAAAAGGCAAAACAAATGCAACCACACCTTAAGTATAAACATCAGGGATTGATTTTCTAAATAGTATCAATCACCTTGAGGAAGCCAGAAGGAGTCATTAACCTAACCCCTTAGCAGCAAAGACCCTATTCATGCCTGTTGCTATGTGACTCATCAGCCCATTTGATCTCAATTTAATCAATTTTACCTAATTATACTCGAAATCATATTGATTGACCATAGTTCTGTCCCATCTCTTGCCTGCCTGCCTTGTGATTTCCCATTTTCCCCCACCATTGTCCTGCCTCACCTCATGGTTTTGCTCTATAAATATCCCTGGAAAAGGCAGGATCCTTAGCAGCCAACTTGGGACCCCTTCTGTGTCTCTCTCGGACAGAAGCTTTGCTTCTCTTAATAAACATACTCTGCTCTTAACCTCAGTTGTTCCTAAAATTCATTCTTCAATTTTAGAGAACAAGAACTGGTACTGGAAAGCTAGCAGGTTGGAAGTGTCCCCTATATCAGTTTCAGAAGCTCCCAGTGACTGTATAACTCATGAAACGACATCACAGAACTTCTCCCAAGTTCTGTTCTTTCTGGAAATAACATCCCCATGATCAAAGGCTAACCACGCTCATCTTGTACCTCGTGTACCCATTTTGTACCCATGTTCATTTTGTGCACTTTAAGGAAAACTGACCATAAACAGGACAAGGGGTCTTATTTATCTTACCTATACAAACATTGTCTCTTCCTGTTGTTACAGGCAACTGAGTTACAGAGAAATATTTTAGGCAGTCATGAGCTTTTTAAATAAAATATTAAGGGGTATGTTTAAGAAGGCTGAGACAAAAAAGGAATGAGAAGCAAAGATATTGGCATGTGTGTATGTTAAACTGTGCACAAGTAAGTGATTTTGTTAGGAAAGAAGGAGGAAAAATTGGGATGGAATTAAAGCACCACACAAAATTGTGTAAGTTAGAATGTATTAATCAGAGGTAAAGCATTTAATGCCTTACATTGCTCAGAGGGAAGAACCAGTTATTAATGTCAGGCTTTATTAACTAATCTTGTTCATTAAACCAGTTTATACAATTATCTAGAGAAAAAATATGGAACTATACATAAAATAATATAAGAAAGTAGAAAAAAGCAAATAAAATGATACAAACAAATTGTAACATTTGAACAATGATGAGCAATATAATTGCAATTAACATCCCAAATAATTTTTTAAACTGCACACATAAAACATGTGGTACAAACAGTCATATGGTAGCAAATATAAAAAAAGAAAGCTGATGACTTTATTGTAAAAATTATTATAAAATATTAGTGATGACTTAATTGCAATGTCAGTAAAAAATATAACAGAAACCATGACACTGAACTTTTGTCAACATCATTCCAAAATTCATGAGTTAAAAATAGACAAGATGATAAGTACTATAGAATTATAATACCTACCATAGTAGTGGGAAAATGTAATGCATATCTTTGTGATTGGTACATTATGAATGGATAAAATTTAGGTATGATACATATAAATTTGAACAGAATAATTAATAAGTTTAATCTAATGAATAACACATTGAGTCCAATGATTTCACTGGAATGTTTTTGCCCTAGTATAAATTACTGTACAGTTATGGCAGTGGTCTAACATGGCAGAAGGCCAAAGTGGGAATGCTTACCACTTCCTCCTTCTTCTTCAGCCCTAATTAAAATTCCCTTTCCTGTTTGCACACAAAGAAAATTCCAATCACACAACATCAATGTCCGCCCCATGGGCCACTTCCGATCAGAGGTCATATAAGCCTCCGTGTCTCTGTATCCGGTCAAAGGAGAACAGCCCAACCAGCGTGGGTTGTGTGCTCCTATCCACGTCCTCAATAAATCTGTTCTTATCTTTTTTATTCTTTTTGCTTCTGTATTGCACCAGAAAACTCTATCATTCAACATTCACTTTTCTTTAAGCCATATACAATATTGACAAAAACTGTCAATATACTAATCCTCACAACTAGATTTAAGATAAAATTTGGTCATCTTTCTAGATTATATTGTTGGACCACAATGCAATTAAGCTACAAATAATTTTTAAAATATAATGAGAAAACACTGTATACTTGGGATTTAAAGAAAAAGCTCTTACAGATCACAGAATTAACAAAAAATTGGAAAATTCAGAAACTAATTTGAAAGCAACACGTATTTAAACTTATGAAATGTAACAACAGCAACAATTAGGGGAAAATTTATTGCCTACATTGCATAAGTTAGAAAAGGAATAAAGTCTAGCTTTATTCAGCTGAACATAAGTTAACTTAATAAATTAAAAAAGAACAGCAGAATAAATTCAAAAATTAAGAAAAATAAATATAACAGCAAACTAATGAATGTAAGACCAAAGTACAACAAAGAGGCACAAGACAAAAGTTAGAATTTTAAAAAGGATAACAAAATAGATTTGTCTCTGGCAAGACTAAACAAAGAACTCCTTAAGAGGGATAGTGTATACAAACTAACACAGAAATGAGTAACAGCAATATTAAATTAGAAAACAAACAAATATTAGGAAATACTTTAAGTCAATACAATATAGAAATGAATAGCAGTATTAATTGTAAACAAGCAGATATTATGAGCTGTATAATATTAGGTATACTGATTTAGTATTTTAAATCTAAGGCCACAATTTTCATGAAATACTGATCTACTCCCCCCTCCACCAAGTCATCTGTTATGGAATTTTTAAAATGATTTAAAAATGAAAGAATATTCATTTTATGAAGCTTGTTAGCTGTGATGGTTAAGTCTTACATATTTTCCCCTATATAGCTGATCTCCAGTCACTAAAACAAATTTAGGTTTTCAGCTATTTTTGTGGATTTTGTAGGTCTTTACCTCATTTTTGTAACTTAAAAATAAAATTTACAATAGCAATAAAAATAGTAAACCTTTGCAGTAAATGTGTCAGGGATTCATAGCAGCACTGTTCATAACAAGTTCCAAGATGACCCAAATGTGAATATTAGAATGATTTTTAAAATGATACAGTCATGCCTTAGAATACCACCCAACAGCGAAAAGGAAATAATGTCTACTATATACAATAATAAATAGGTGACTCTCCAAAAAATGATGACCCAAAGTAGTAAATTAAAATGTACATTCTATACGACTACTTTCATATAAAGATTGAAAAGAGAAAAACAAAGCAATATATTCCTTTGGAAATGCATGTGCTTACATATGATGTAATATGGCATATGTGTGCACATGCATGTGTGCATGCGTGTGTGTAACACTGACTAGAAAAGCAAAGAAATTATTTTAAAATAAGATAATGGCTACCAGGGGAGAGAGAATGATCAGCCCCACGGTTTTAAGGACATAGTTAAATTCTACCTCTTAATCCACTTAGCAGATCTGCTATCATTATTTAATATTCATAAATATTATTATTTAACAATAATAATGGTATTTAAACTGTACTTATATATTTTATATATGATATTGTACATACATTTCACCATTAACTAATTATACCTGTTAACCCACAGGATACCAAGAAAATCATATCATTCAGGAACACATTATAATTAGGACAGTCATCAAACTGTGTGTTCAATAATAGGGATTTGCAGTCACTCATTTTTTGGTCACCAGTCAAGTTGGACCACTTTATTTTTTTTTAATTTTTTATTTAAAGAGAAGAAGAAAGAAAAAAAACAAACAAAACAGAAAGAGGGTAGCAACAATATAGAATTCCGAAGGGGAAAGAAAAAAAAAGAATAGCCACTACAACAAAAACAAAAACAAAAATAAAAATACTAAGAAATCACCACTTGATAAGTTACATACTGTCACCATTGGAAATAGTTGTTAAGTTACAAAGTTAAAACATACAAAGTACACATTCAAACAATGAGCCTGTTACCTGTTCTGCTCAACATTCTAACAAAAAGAGTAATATGGACATCTATCTTACACACTTAAACACACATGCAGTTATATGTTTTAGAGCACTTTCTTTTCCTCTCTTTTTTACAGTAGCAATTACACATTTGAGGTTTTATTACTCCTACAGTTCTTATTACTTTTTACACTAGAGAAACAATGTGATATTTATAAATATGATTCTTATTTATTTCACTAATGAGGATAGTCTCAAGTTGTCCCCATTTCCCTATGAAGGCCTCAAGATCACCCTTTTTTATAGCTGAGTAATATTCCATTGTATAAAAATACCACATCTTTTTCATCCACTCTGCAGTTGATGGGCATCTTGGTTGTTTCCAAGATTTAGCTATTACAAATTGTGCTGCTATGAGCATGGGTGCACATATATCACTGTGATATGAACTTTTCAGTTTCTCTGGGAAAATATTCAGGAGGCGAATATCTGGGTAGAATGGAGCTTCCACTCCTAGTCTTCTGAGAATTCTCTATACTGATTTCCATAGTGGTTGCACCAATCTACACTCCCACCAACAGTGGAGCAGTGTTCCTTTTCCCCCCACAGCCTTGCCAACATTTGTTATCAGTTGATTTCTTGATGGCAGCTATTCTTTCCGGTGTGAGATGATATCTCAATGTTGTTTTAATTGGCATTTTTCAAACGACCAGTGATGGTGAACATTTCTTTATGTACTTGTTTGCCATTTGTATATCTTCATCTGAGAACTGTGTGTTCATCTCAGCTGCCCATTTTTGGACAGGGTCTTTGAATTTGGGGGAGTTGGTGTTTTTCTATTCTTTATATGTTCTTGATATAAGTCTTTTGTCTGAGAGGTTGATGGTTAAAATTCTTTCCCATCCTGTGGGTTTTCTTTTCACTCTGCTGGTGACTTCTTTTGAAGTGAAGAAACTTTTCAATAATATGAGATCCCAGTTGTTGATTCTCTGAAGTGTTTCCTGTGCTATTTTGTGTTTTGTTCATGAATTCTCTGCCTACACCTATGTCTCCAAGATTTCTACCTACCTTATCTTCTAGTAGATTTAGTGTTTCTGTTTTAATGTTTAGGTCTTTGATCCATTTAGACTTTAGTTTTGTGCATGGTGATAGGCATGGATCTAGTTTCAGTCTTCTGCATATGGAGAGCCAATTTCCAACACCATTTATTAAAGAGGCTATCCTTCCTCCAGTGAACATGTTTAGCCCCTTTGTCAAATATCAGGTGGCTGAGTGTCTTTGTACCTATATTTGTATCTTCTAATCTGTTCCATTGATCCTCAGGTCTATTTCTTTGCCAGTACCATGCTGATTTTATCACAGTGGCTTTGTAGTACAGTTTCAAGTCATGAATTTAGATGCCTCCTGCCTTGCCTTTATTGCCCAGAATTACCTTTGCTATTCTAGGTTTCTTCTGGTTTCAAATGAATTTTAGGAGTGTTTTCTCTAGATCTGTGAGGTATGTCAATGGTATTTTGACTGGGATTGCATTAAATCTGTGTAACAGGTTTGGGAGTATGGCCATTTTCACAATGCTGGTTCTTCCTAGCCAAGAGCATGGAACATCTTTCCATTTTCTAACATCCTCTTCAATCTCCTTTTTTAGTGTAGTATAATTTTCAGCATATAGGTCTTTTACATTTTTAGTTAGGTTGATTCCTAAGTACTTCAATTTTTTAGATGTTATTGTGAAGGGCGATATTTCCATAATTTCTCTCTCAGTGAGGTTCTTGTTTGTGTACAGGAATGCTATTGATTTTTGAGCATTGACTTTGCATCCAGCTACACTGCTGAATTTGTTTATTACCTCAAGTAGTCTTTTAATGGAATTTATTGGGTCTTCTATATAGAGTATCACGTCATCTGCAAATAGTGATAATTTAACTTCTTTTCCTATCTTTACTCCTTTTATTTCTCTCTCTTGTGTGATTGCCCTGGCTAGTGTTTCCAGAACTATATTGAATAGGAGTGGTAATAGTGGACATCCTTGTCTTGTTCCTGATTTTAAAGTGAAAGCTTTCAGCTTTTGTCCATTTAGTATAATATTGGCTGTTGGTTTGTCATAGATGGCCTTTATAAGGTTGAGGTAGACACCATGTATTCCGAGTTTCTGAAGGGTTTTTATCATGAACAAGTGTTGGACCTTATCAAAAGCTTTTTCTGCATCTATTGAGATGACCATGTGGTTTTTGTTTTTGGCTCTGTTGATGTGGTGTATTACATTTATTGATTTGCATATGTTAAACCATCCCTGCATTCCTGGAATGAACCCCACTTGGTCATGATGAATAATATTCTTGATGATTTGCTGCATTCTATTTGCTAGTATTTTATTGAGAATCTTTGCATCTATTTTCATTAGTGAGACTGGCCTATAGTTCTCCTTTTTGGTTGGATCTTTGTCTGGTTTTGGTATCAGAGTAATACTTGCCTCCAGGAATGATTTAGGGAGGATTGCTTTCTTTTCAATTTCATTGAAGAGTTTAAGGAGTATTGGCATCAAGTCTTCTCTAAATTTCTTATAGAATTCAGCTGTGAATCCATCAGAACCTGGGCTTTTCTTTGTTGGTAAGGTTTTTTTTTATTATGTTTTCAATTTCAATAGCTGATATTGGGTTATTCAAAATTGCTATATCTTCTTGGTTGAGCTTTGGTAGTTCATATGTTTCTAGAAATCTGTCCATTTCCTCTGTGTTTTCTTCTCTATGTGAATAGAGATTTTCAAAGTAGGTGTTTATGATCTTTTGAATTTCCATGGGATCTGTAGTAATTTTTCCCTTTTTGGTCACTATTGCATGTATTTGAGTTTTTTCTTTCTTTTTCTTTATAAGGTTAGCTAGAGGTTTGTCAATTTTGTTTATTCTCTCAAAAAACCAGCTTTTTGATTCATTAATTCTTTGTATTTTTTTTTAGTTTTTCAATTGCATTAATTTCTGCTCTAATCTTTACAATTTCCTCTCTTCTGTGAGCTTTAGATTTAACTTGCTCTTCTTTTTCTAGAAGCTTGAGATGCAGCATTAGATTGTTTATTTGTGCTCACTCTGTTTTCTTGATATGACAGTTTATTGCTATATATTTCCCTCTTAAGACCACTTTCATTGCATCCCACAGATTACAGTAGGTTGTTTCTGCATTTTCATTGAATTGTAGATATTGCTTTATTTCTTCTTTAATTTTATCTGTAGCCCACTGGTTGTTCAAAAGGTTGTTATTTAATTTCCATGTATTTATGCCAGTTTTGCAGTTTCTTTTGCCATTAATTTCCAATTTCAGTGCACTATGGTCAGATAGTATGCATGGGATAATCTCAATACCTTTGCATTTACTTAAAAATGCTTTATGGGATAATATATGGTCTATTTTGGAGAATGTCCCTTGGGCAGCTGAGAAGAAGGTGTATTTTGATGTGGTTGGGTGGAATACTCTGTAAACATCTACTAAGTCCAATTGCTCACAGGTATGATTCAGTTATATTATTTCTTTGCTTATTTTTTGCCTTTTGTGACAGGTTTGGGAGTATGGCCATTTTCACAATGCTGGTTCTTCCTAGCCAAGAGCATGGAACATCTTTCCATTTTCTAACATCCTCTTTGTGACAGTTGGCTGTTAAGGTCACCTGAAATAATTGTGTTCTTGTGTATTTGGTTTTTCATGTCCTTTAGTATCTCTCTTTTGGAGTTGGGTGCTCCTGTGTTTGGTGCATATATATTTATAATTGTTAGTTCTTCCTCTTGAATTTTTCCACTTACGAGTATGTAGTGACCTTCTTTGTCTCTTTTAATCATTTTAGGTTTGAAGTTCACATTGTCTGCAAATAGAATAGTTACCCCTGCTTTTTTCTGGGTTCCCACTGCATGGAATACTGTTTTCCATCCTTTGACTTTTAATCTATGAGTGTCGTTTTGAGTCAGATGCGTTTCTTGTATACAGCATATTGCAGGATCCTGTTTCTTGGTCCATTCTGTCAACCTGTTTCTTTTGATCTGTGAATTGAGCCCATTAACATTTATAGATATCACTGATATGTATTGGCTTGACTTTACCATGTTGTGTTACTGTTGCTAGTTTCCTGCCTTTCTCCCTTGTTTACTTTCTTGTCCAGCCTGGTGATTTTCTGTTGTTGCTCTGGAGAGTGTGGTCATTTTTATCTCTGTCTAGGATATACTTCAGCACTCTTTCTAAGGTTGGTTTAGTTGATATGAATTTCTTCAGTTGTTCTTTGTCATGGAAGTATCTTGTTTCTCCATTAAATTTGAAAGACAGTTTTGCTGGTATGTCAGTCTGGGTTGAAAGTTGTTTTCTTTTAGGGCTTGAAATACTTCACTCCAAGGTCGTCTTAACTTGAAGATTTGTGCTGAGAAGTCTGCTGTGATTCTAATAGGCTTTCCTTGATAGTTGAGTTGTGTCTTTTCTCTAAAAGCTTTTAGTATTCTGTTTTTATGCCGTATGTCTGAGATCTTAATTATTACATGTCTGGGTGTAGGTTTATGTTGGTTATGACTGTATGGCATTCTATATGCCTCACTTATTTGTAGATCTGATTTTTTCCCCATGTTTCGGAAATTTTCTGCCATTATTTCTGCAAACAGCTTAGTTATATCCTTTGCATAGTCTTCTACCTCCTCACTATGCCTATTACTCTCACATTGTTTCTCCTGGCATCATCTTGTAGCCGTTGGATTGTCATTTCATGCTGCTTTGTTGTTTTTATAAGTTTTACCCTTTCAAGATCGCTATCTGCAATCCTGTCCTCAAGGTCCAAAATTCTATCCTCAGCTTCATTTAAACGGCTTTGTAGGCTTTCAATGAAATTTTTTGTTTCTTGCATATCTCTTTCAATTTGTTTCATAGATTCTGCTTGTCTTCTGCATTGTTCATTCAAAGTTTCAATCAATTTCCCATGCTCCTATAGTTTTTTTTTCTATTTCTTCTCTAGCTATGTTGAGCAGCTTATTTACTAAGGTTGTTACTTTTGTCTTTACATAAGACATTATTTCTAATTTAATTTCCCCCATAGCCTCATGGATTTGTTTCTTTAATTCATTTGCTATCTTTTCAGAGATTTCTGGTGTATGAATTTTGGGGTCTTCTATTTCATTACCATCTGCACTTGCTCCTGATGGACTAGATGTTTGGGATTCCATTTTGCCTTTTCCTTTAGTCATTTTCACCTTTTGGGTGAATTTCTGGTCTTTCTATTCCAACAGACACAACTTTCTGCAATGTGTGTTTCAGGGTTCTACTGTGTGGTTGAAGTTTGTCAAATTGCTGAGCACAATAAAGAGGGGATCCCGTCTCCTGAATTCTTCCTACCATGCCACATGAGGTCTTCTGTTTGGGTGAGGGGTTCCTGAACCTCTCATGAAGCCAGCATGTTAGTCCACTGTAGTCCAATGTTCCCAGTGGAAGGGCACGTCCAGAAGATGTGGTCCCAGTCAGCTCTGTCCTGTGGCAGGCTTCCTAGATGTTCCTGGAGAAGAGGGGGGGGGCGGCAGCAGCAGTCCCAGGCACCTAAGGCCCTCTGCCAATGGTCCGTGCAATGTGCCCAGTCCCAAACAGCCTAGACCAAGCTGCCAGTCGCCGTGAAGTTCCCAGTCCCAAACAGACCAGGCCAAGATGCCAGTCTCCGCGAGGTTCTTTATGGGTGAAGGTTGGGCTTACCAGACCCAAACAGCACAGGCCGAGCTGCTGGTCACCGCAATGTTCCCTGCAGGTGAAGGATGGGCCTACCGGTCTCAAACAGTCAGGCCAAGATGCCAGTCTCCATGAAGTTCCCAGTCCCAAACAGTACAGGCTGAGATGCTGGTGTCCAAGAAATTCCCAGTCCCAAACAGCCCAGGCCAAGATGCCAGTCTCTGGGAAGTTCCCAGTCCCAAAGACACCACGCCGAGCTGCTGGTCTCCGGGAGGTTCCCTGCAGGTGAAGGGCAGGCCTATGGGTCCCAAACACTCAGGCCAAGATGCCAGTCTCGCAAAGTTCCCAGTCCCAAACAGACCAGGCCGAACTGCCAGTCTCTGTGAAGTTCTGGACCACTTTAAAAAGGAACAACAATTTTAAGTCCCCTAGCCCTGATCTTTCTTTGTGAAAGAGGTTCTGTAGAAGCTCCAGGACCACAGAGCATGCTCCATGTATGACAAGACTCTGAGTGCCGGATACTCAATGTGAGTGATACACCACTGACCATCAAACACTGAGTTTGTTTTTCAAAGACAAATAAGTATCATAATTATGGAGGCTTTACATTGTATTTTTACAATGATAGTGATTTGATTAACCAGAAAACAGAAGCAACGTTCCCAAAGAAAAAGCAACAAAGGAAACCTAACCAAACATCACCTCATTATTCAAGTGCAGTGAGCTCCAACTGGTGCTTAATTACAAGAGGCCTTTGGAGGATCAGAGGAGAGTGAGACATGGCATTCTCCTGAGGCTTTTGATTGATTTCTCAGATTATAAAACTCAAGCTACTGAGAATTCTGAAAACATTCATTAAGCATGAGAGAGCCCAGTGAGCACTCCACACTTGCAATAGGAACAAATACTGAATAAATGAAACTGGCCAGGTTGCTTGTTCCAGATCCTAATACCAGAACATATCTGAAGCTTCACTGATGTTTTATTTTCCTAATGTAGTTATTTCTTAAGGCTGAAAAGATAGAGTTCATTCCTTTCACAACACACACCTATGACTCTAGGCCATTTGTCACAATGTCTTGTATGATTTGCAAAGGCTTAAAAAGATATGGTAGGACTTAGATTATTTTTTTCTTTGAAAATTATTAGCCATGAGACATGCCTTACAAATATGAAATAATATAAAATACACTTATTGCAAGGTGAATTATCAGTTGGAGATGGTTTCACTGACTACATCATGTAGACTTAAATTCAGTTGATCTGTAGTAAACACAGGCATTATGTCCATGGATTTAACTTACTGTAGATCAAGAATATTTGAGAAAAAATATGTTCAAAGATTTTTCTTGTCATTATTTCCTAAAAAATACAATAAACTACTTATACAGCACTTATATTGTACAAGTTATTTTAAGTAATCCGAGATGATTTAAACTCTACTGGAGGGTATACATAGGTAGTATGCAAATATTATGTCATTTTATATTAGGGACTTGAATACTTAAAGATTTTCATATCCACAGGAGCTACTAGAATCAACTCCCATAGCTACTGTGGGACAACTGTATAATACAGGTAGATATTTATGAAAATAGTATCTGAGAGGAGAGAATCCTAGCATCACTACTTTCCAACTGTGTGACTTTGAGTAAGACACTTTACCTCTGCTCATTTGCAAAATAAGGCCAATAATAATTTCTAGTTAAATGTGATGATGCATGCTTCAAATCCAGCTACTCAGGAAGCTGATGCAGGAGGATCGCAAGTTTGAATCCAACCTGGGCAATTTAGTGAGAACCTGTTTCAAAATAAAATAAAAAGGGCTGGGGATGTAGTTCAGTGGTAGAGAACTTACCCAGCATGAAAGTGGCCCTGGATTCAACTTCCATTATCATGAGTAAAAGGAGTATCTATCTCATAGAGTTTTTCTGAGGATTAAATAAGACAATGAATATAGGACATCTATGGTGTGCCTAGCATACAACAAATGCTAAATAAATGTTAGCATGGGGAATATACAGCATAATCTGTAAAAAGCCTGTAATGTTTATTTTAATATACTCAAGAGACTACTTTTTCTTCATTCTTTCAATGACAAGTTTAAATTTAAAGCTCATGTCCACCATTTGACATTGTGCCTATGAAATCTCAATAAACCCTGCATTCACAGATACTTGGGTCAGGAAAAGTTTAAGTAAATATGACTATTCCATTCCCAGGGTGATTGCTAATGAAAGAAAGAGAAGAACAGATATTAAGAAAGCAAGAATGATGTCAGCCAACTCTTAGCTGTAAGCCATCAGCAAGACTACAGGGAATACTTTCCAGGACACTACAGAGGTCTTCACCATGAGATGAAAGCTCCTCCTAGGAATCTTTGCAAAATAGGCAGCAAGAGAGATGCTTGGTAATGGAAAAACATCTTGATTTGGTTTTAAAAATGATTTAAAGAAAAAAGAAACTCTAGAAGTGAGCTGCTGATATGAGCCTCTGACAATATTCACAGAATGGGGTGTGATCTGACAGCCCTCACTTTTCCCTAAAGCAGAGAGGAGAGACAGGCACACAGTCTTACAAGCCACAAGCCACCAGGCAGAAAAAACAATAGATCTCATCTGTGTCTAGTCCCCTGGCAGACACAAACAGCTGGTCTCCAAAAAGCACCCCTCCTTCATTGTCCTTCTGTCCTTCCCAGATTGAAGTTCCTGCAGAGTGAAAGCCAACTTTTTCAGCTCTGTATCCTTGGCACTTAGCTAAGTGTCTGGCACCCAGGAGGCAATCAATGAATGTCTGCTGGGTGAATGGATGAGATGTCACGCAATCTGTTTAAGGTCATATGAGTCACGAGACTCAAAATTATCTTCACTCATCCATTCATTCAAACACATAGGCAGTAAGGTAGGCAGATTATACATGCTGCAGTCTTTTTCTGCACCCACTGGATCCTAATTTACTAGGTATTTGCCAAAACTCCACATAAGAAGTTTAATGGGTTCAACAGCACACAGTTCATTTTTAGATTTGGTAGCTGACTGAACAACTAAACTAAGAAAATACTGACAGGGAGGGAAGAAGAAAGCTCCTCTCCCTCTAATAAGCAACCAACTGATTCTGAAGAACCATATAGTTTAATTGACTTTGCAAGTCTGAGCAACTATTTAGAGCATAACTATATGCAATATAGTTAAAAAAAAAACCTGATGGGAGCTTGAGCAGAGTTCCTGCTCTTATTTCTGCATACAGTGTCTCTAAATGACTAGAAAGAAATTGAAAAGCAAGATGCCAATAAAGTCCCTCTGATACTACCAAGAAGTCAAAGTATTTTTATCCAAGCTGCTTCACATGCCTTGAGCACAACTCAGAGAAAACATAAATGTGACTCTAATGTAAAGAAAGAAAAACCTATTGGTGCCAGCCCTTTATTTGGAAGCTCCTATATTATGCAAATCAACCAAATGTATTATAAGGAAAAATACTGTTCACTCTACCTTATGGGAATGAAATTCTGGGAAGCCAGATTATTATTAGTTTTTCTCCAGAGGCTTTGCTATTTATAGTCGGCTTGGTCTTGATGTCTTTAGTTTAATTCTTCTTTTCTGATATTTTTGCTATTCCTTTCTAACTCCACTCCCAAAATTTGCCACTATGACAAGCAGCCTCTGGCAAATTATCAGGTTTTCAAAAATTTTCCAAAGGTAAGTTTGGAGCAGGCAAGATGTAGACACAGGGTGCTTCCCAAAGCAAGCAAACAAACCAGCTGTCCTTCAGCAGAAGCTGGAATCTTTTCAGGAACTATGAGTAGCTCCTCTTGGAGCATGGAAGGAAAGAGGAGGCCTTGGGAGACAGAAAAAAACAAACAAAACAAAACAACAACAACACCAAAACAACCTAGTGCTATGGTCTGAATATGTACTCTACAGTTTATGTGGTTCTCTGTTCTATCTCACAATCCTTTGCTATTTATATCCATCTCATTTGAAGTAACTACTGACCTCATCCAAGAGGATGTGTCTCTGTAGTGGATAACTGGTTTAACTGCCAGATCCTCATTTGTCACTTGTTTGTACCCACTTTAAATCAGAAATACTATACAACTACTTTCATGAAGTTCTGCAACTTTCAGGATATTGTTTTCCTTTGTCACTAATTGGTAATGTGTTTACAGGGACTGTTTTCTGTCTTAATCTGTTGAACTTGCTTTAAGAAAATATGCTGTAACATAGTCCAAGTGACTTACAAACAATAGAAATATATTTGTCACATCTTTGAGAGTGATAAGCCCGAGATCAAGGTAGAATCAATGTCTGATGCAGCTACTTTCCTGGTCATGGATGAATCTCAGTTGCTATGTCCTCACGAGGAGAAAGGTACAAGGAAGCTCTCCGGGGTTTCTTTTAAAAGGGCATTAATCCCACTCATGAGTGGCCCTCCCTGTGACCTAATTACCTCCTTAAAACCATGATAATGAAGATTAGCTTTTAACACATAAATTTAGGGGAGGTCACATTCACACTATAGCAACATCCATATTAAAACATCTAATAATGAGAAATACTGAACAAAACTGAGAGGCTCTCATCAGAATTTGGTAGGAATAGATGTTAGAGAGTAAGTTAAATTGCTGCACATTTTCTTTAATGGCAAACTGATGTTGGCTTCCTCTGCAATCTTCTAACTGCAAGAAATCAGAATAACCACCAGATAACAGTAACTTGGAGGTCAAAACCAATAACATTCCTGCCCTTCTCAGATGCAGATTAGGCACTGTCTGTATTGTATCAATCAGCAGAAGAGAATCTAGGTGAGGCATAGCTTCACATGTTGCATTTTTCTTCCAAGACCTCTTCCTACATCAGTCCCATCAGCTTCAGTCTTACCACTCAGCCCTTTCAGAGATGTGGAAATGAGCAGAGCTGACACACCTTTCCAATCACTAATGCAAGGCTATAGCTTTGCAGAAATAAAGCTAAGAGGTGAAAGTGGGTCTGCATTCTGCAGTGCCAAAGTAGGTCACAGATCCAGTAAAGTTCAGTTAAAAAATAACTTAAGCCACTTGTCAAGTCAAAATGGGCTATCTGGTCCACCAGTCAGACTGCTTTCCTGGGAATGAGTACTGAATTAGGTGCATGTAGGGCACAGAGAGTATGCAGACTGAATTTCAATGCTGAATTTCAATTCCTGAGACTCCCCAAGACACTTTTTGATGGCCAATAGTGATAAAATGAGGATGGATGATGTGAAAGTCTCAAAAGGAAGTCAGATTGCACATCTCTACCTGGAGAAAGGCTGGTGATTTATTGCCCCAATTTCAGCCTCACTGTTTCATCCATTAGGTAAAGAAGTCATAATTCAAGGAAAGGTCATCTAACTACAGTCAGCCAAATATCTGAGTTTCAAGAAAGATGCTTTATCCCCCACAATAATAAAAGACTTTGTTGCTGAATAAGAATATGGTTCATTAGGATTTAGAAAAATCTGTGGACTTACACACACACACACACACACACACACACACGTACCCCCCCCACACACACAGGCACTTACTCAGCACAAACACATCATCCCCTAGAGCAATGAAGTTAAGTGTTTTAACAAGCCATTTACCCAAGAAACATTTATTGAGTTCTGCTATGTGCCTGGCCAGGTATTATAAATTATGGCCTTATGGACTTATGCTTTCTGGCCTTATGGAATTTAGAAACAGAAATCATTACAAACTATAACATAAGTTAGGAAACAAAAAATGGGTTCAGAGATGACAGGACAGTTGACGAGAGAACAAGAGACCCTATTTTTATATAATTGAGAAATGAGCAGGGGGCCAGACAGGCAAAGGATATTAGAAAGAATTACCAAAGGAAGGATCAGCAATGGAGCTTTGAAGAAGCTGAGCTGGATACAATTAAGGCCAATGCTGGGGGAATCCGAAGGGTAGGTCAGTGGTGGAGTATATGTGTGTTTAGCAAATGTGAGGCCCTGGATTGGTCTCAGGGCCAAAAACCAGAAACAAAATGGACAAAACAACACGAGCATAGCCTGAGAGGATGTTACTCAGATGATGATTTTAATTCTTCTGAGATTATCCAGGACTGGAATAGCTAGGTTGAATGGGATCTGTAATCCTAGTTTTTTGACCAGACTGTACATTGTTTCTACAGTGGTCACAACAGTGGAGTTTCTTTTTCCTCACAGACCCACCAGCATTTGTTAATGGTTGATTTTTTAACAATAGCCATTTTTTCTAGGGTGAGATGGAATCTATTATGGATAAAAACTGATGGTGAACTTAATGTCAGCTGAATTAAATCAGCATGGTACTGAGTGTAGATGTTCCACTTGAGGCAAGCTGCCAGCATAAATAGGGAGTTGCAGAAGAGGAATGAGGTGTTGTGGGTTTCTCTAAATGTTGCTGTTTTGAGCCATTGGTTCTCCTAGAGAAGCTCGTCATGACTAGCTTCCTCAGTATGAATTTGACCATTGTCATCAGAGGAGCTCAGGACCTTGTTGGTGAGAGTGGCTGTGGTTCACTTTGGGGAAGCTCTGGTCTTTACGTTGAGCATCACTTCCTGGCTCCAGAGGGGAAGACCTGTGCTGTTTAATCTCCAGGACAAACTTGTCATGCTGGCTTTCTCGCATGTACTCAACTGTTCTGATCATAGGAGGACCTTGGGACCTCCATGTTGCTAAAGATGGCTCTGGTGCTTTTCAGGACATCCCTGAACTATATTATGAGTGTGACTGTCGGCTCCAGAGTAGAACCCTCAACCTACCAGCACAGCTACTTCACCCTGCTGGCATAGACTTTCTAGCTTCTACCTTTGACCTTTGGGCCTTCCCTGTGCAGATCCATAAAAAAGACTGGTGTGAGGCCTTCTCGTGGGCTCAAGACCTCCAGTTGGACTCATGGGAGGAATTGTCATGGGCCCTAGGTTTTCATCTGGACTCATGCAGGACATTGCTGTGGGATCCAAGCCCTTGGCTAAATATTCTGTCTCTAGTATTGTGGACAGATTTCCTGCACTTTCTTATGTTTAACTCTGGGTGACCATCATAAAATAATATTGTAAATTCTGTGTCCTGGTTCTAATTGTTCTCCTCACAACCCCTAACTGCAACAGAATCTCAGTGTTGTTTTAATTTGCATTGCTTGAATGACCAATGATGTTGAACATTTTTTTCATATATTAACCTGCCATTTGTATTTCTTCACCTGAGAAGTGTGTATTCATCTCAGATGCCCACTTTTGGATTGGGCCTTTGGTGATTTCTTTGATGTGGAAAAACTTTTTAATAAGATGATGAGATCCCCATTGTTGATTCTTTGAAGTACTTCCTGTGCAGTGTGGTATTTGTGCATGAACTCTCTGCCTATCCATATGTCTTCAAGATTTCTAACTACTTTCTCTTCCAGTGGATATAGTGTTTATTTATTTATTTTAATATTTAGCTCTTTGATCCATTTTGAGTTTAGTGCATAGTGATAGACATGTGTCTAGTTTTAATCTTCAGCATGTGGAAAGCCAGTTTTCCAGCACCACCTATTAAAGAAGCTCCTTTATCAAGGATAAGGTGGATGAGTATGTTTTTAGCTGTGTCTACATCTTATAATCTGTTCCATTGATCCTCAAGTCTGTTGTTTTGTTTTGTTTTGTTTTGTTTTGTTTTGTTTTGCCAGGACCATGATGATTTTATCACAGTGGCTTTGTAGTATAATTTTAAATCAGAGATTGTGATGCCTCCTACCTTGCCTTTGTTGCCCAGAATTGCCTTTGCTCTTCTAGGTCTCTTCTGTTTTGAAATTAATTTTAGGAATGTCTTCTCCAGGTCTACAAGGTATGCTAATGATATTTTGATCAGGATTGTGTTAAATCTATACAACAGTTTGTAGAGTATGGCCATCTTCACAATGTTGGTTCTTCCTATCCATGAGCAAGAGATACCCTTCTATTTCCAGATATCTTCTTCAATCTCCTTTATGCAGAGTGCTGCAATTTTCAATACAAAAAATTTCTTACTTCCTTTGTTAGATTGATTCTTAAGTATTTCATTTTTTGAGTGCTACTGTGAAGGATGTGGTTTCCTTAATTTCATCACTCGATGAGTTTGTAGTTTATGTAAAAGAATGCTATTTATTTTTTTATGAGTTGGTATCCAGCTACACTAATGAATTTGGTTATTAATTCTAGAAGTCTTGTGGTGGAGTTTTTGGGGTCTTTTATATAGAGTATCATATCATCTGTAAATAATCATAGTTTAACTTCTTCCTTTCCTATCCTTATTCTTTTATCTCTCTTTCTTGTCTAATTACTCTGGCTAATGTTTCCAGGACTATACTGAACAGGAGTAGTGACATTGGCATCCTTGCATTGCGCCTGATTTCAGATCAAAGACTTTCAGTTTTTGTCCATTTAATATGATGTTGGTTGTTGGTTTGTCATTTTTATCAGATTTTTATCAGATTGAAGTAAAAACCATCTCTTCCAATTTCCTGTGGGGTTTTTATAGTGAGTAAGTGTTGGACTTTATCAAAAGCTTTTTTGCATCTATCAAGATGATCATGTGGTTTTTTTCCTTGGCTCTGTCAATATGGTATATTACGTTTATTGATTTGTATATGTTAAGCCATCCCTGCATTCCTCTGGTGGATTCCACTTGGTCATGGTGTATAATCTTCTTCATGATTTTCTGAATTCTTTTAGCTAGTATTTCATTGAGAACTTTAGCATCTATGTTTAGTTGGAAGTTTGGCCTGTAACACTCTATTTTGGTTGGGCTTTTGGTATCACAGTAATATCTGTCTACAGGAGTAAGCTGGAGAAATTGACTCCCTTTCAATTACATTAAAGAGTTTGAAGAGTATTGCTGTTAAATCTTCTCTAACTTTTCTGTAGAATTCAGCTATGAATCAATCAGGATCTGAGCTTTTCTTTGATGTTAAACTCTTAATTACATTTTCAGTATCATTAAATAATATTGGGTTATTCAAAATTTTTATATATCATTGATTCAGCTTTGGTAATTCATACATTTTTAGGAATCTATCCATTTCTTCTGAGTTTTCTGTCATATGCTAGTAAAGATTTTCAAAGTATGTTTTGATGACCTTCTGAATTTCAAAGGATCTGTAGTGATTTCATTTTTTCCATTCCTTATTGCATGAATGAGTTTTTTCTTTCCTTTTTATAAGGTTGCATAAGAGTTTATCAGTTTTATTTATACCTTCAAATAACCAACTCTTTGATTCATTAACTTTTTGTATTGTTTTCTTGGTCTCAATTGCATTGATTTCTGCTCTGATTTCTATAATTTCTCCCCTTCTGTGCACGTGACTTGAACCTTTTTTCTAAAAGCTTAAGGTACAGCACTAGGTTGTTTATTTGTATTCATTCTGTTTTCCTGATTTGAGAATTCACTCGTATAAATTTCACTTTTATGACTGCTGCCATTGTGTCCCACAGGCTCCAGTAAATCATATTTGTATTTTTTAAATTCTAAATATTTCTTAACTTCTTCTTTAATTTTGTCTGACTCGTTGTTCAGGAGGGTGTCATTTAATTTTATGGAGTTTTTGTGGTTTCTTTTGCATTAATTTCCAATTTTATTGCATTGTGGTCATATAATATTCATGGGATAATTTCAATTCCTTTGCATTTAGTTAAGCATGTTTTATGGGCTACTTTGCCCATTTTAGAGAACATCTTATGTGCAGCTGAGAATATGTATTCTAATGTGGCTGTGTGGAACACTCCGTGAAAGCCTATCAAGTCCATTGTTTCACAATTTTTGGCTCAGTTCTATTATGTACTTGTTGATTTTTTTGTCTAGTTGATCTATCTCTTTGTGACAATGGGTGTTAAGGTCTCTGTTTACAATTAAATTATTGCTTATTTGATTTTTCATGTAATTTAATAATTGCCTTATATAGTTGGGTACTCCCACATTTGGTGCATGCATATTTATGATTGTTATCTCTTCCTCTTGAATTTTTTTCCTAACCAGTATGTAGTGACCTTCTTCATCTCTTTTGATCATTCTTGCATTGAACTTCACATTATATTCAAACAGAATAGTTATCCCTGCTTTTTTTCTGGGTTTCTGTTGCATGGAGTATTGTTTTCCATTCTTTGGCTTTCAGTCTATGGATTTATTTTTTAGTTACACATGTTTCTTGTATGCAGCATATTGTTGGATGTTGTTTCTTGATCCATTCTTCCAGTCTGTTTGTTTTGATTGGTGAATTGAGGCTATTTACATAGATGGTAATAACTGATATGTATTGATATATTATTTCCCTGCTGTTGGTTCCCTACTGTTCCCTTCTGTTGAATTGCTTGCCCTGCTTGGTAGTTTCTTTCTGTTGCTGTTCTTGGAACTGTGGTCATTTTTGTCTCTCTTTAGAATATCTTTCAGTATCCTTCATAGTGTTGGTTTGGTGGTTGTGGATATCTTCAGTTTTGCTTTGTCATGGAAGTATCTTATTTCTCCATTAATTCTGAAAGATAGTTTTGCAGGGTACATCAGTCTGGGTCAGAAGTTGTTTTCTTTCAGGACTTGAAATACTTCACTCCAAATTCTTTTTGACTTGAGGGTTTGTTTTAAGAAGTCTGGCATGATTCTGATAGGCTTTTCTTTATAGGTGATCTGCTTCTTTTTTCTTACAGATTTTAATATTCAGCTTCTGTGCCAAATTTATTAGATCTTGATTATTATATGCCTGGGTATAGATTTATTTTAGTTACAGCTATTATATGTCTGGGTGTAGATTTATTTTAGTCATGGCTAATTTGGCTTATATTGACTCACTTATTTGTATGTCTAATTCTTTTTGTATGCTTGGTGAATTTTCTGGTGTTACTTCTGCAAAAAGATTCTTTATGTCATCTGTGCTGACTCTGTCTTTTTCACTGCTGCAATTATTCTTATATTATTTTTCTTTTCGTTATCTTGAAGTTGTTGAATTGTTATTTTCTGATCTGTACCTATTGTTGTTATTTTCAGATCTTTCCTTTTATGACTGCTAGTTACAATCCTATCTTCAAGGTCTGAAAGTCTGTCTTCAGTTTTGTTCAAGAGGTTTTGCCATCTTTTAATGGAATTTTCAAATTCCTGAAAATCTGAATCCTCTTAATGCATTCTATTTCTTTCCTGTGTTGATCATTCACTGTTTCCATCCACTTCACATCATCACCTAGTTTATAAATCTATCTCTATTTGGATTTGTGGAACAATTGCTTTATAAGGGTTAACACTTCTTTTTTCTTTTCTTTTTTTTAACCTGAAAGATTATGGTGTGTGTCTTCTAATTTCTTCTACGTCAACATCTCCTGGACTTGTTCTGGGTGGGCTGATTGCATTTTGTATTTTTGTCCCATCATTTTGTACTTCAAAAAATTTTTTATTTTGTTTTCTGTGATGATATCCTTGTATGTATCCAGGAAAAGTTTGTTCTTCAGAAATTTCTTCTGTGTGTAGAAGATTTTTGGTTTGTGTCTGTTACAAGATCCTACCTTCCAAATTACAGATGCTGGCATCTGTTTGGCTTGGTCCCTGGTCCTTCAGTGCAATGCTGTGGTGAGGTTATTACTCCAGATTTTTCCAGTATTTACAGTAGGAAGAACAATGATTAGGACAGATATGACATCCTAGCTAAAATAGGAAAATTAACAATAATAATAGAATCAAGAACCATTTAGAAAACAACAAATTGTGGTAACTACTGAGTTTTAGTTTTAGATCATATGTGTAGAGTCTATAATTATATAACAGAACCAAATCATAAACTAGGAATGCATATGCAAAACGTTTTCCTTTAGTAGAGTGGTTTTACTCTGGGGTGGGGAAATTTAGGAAGTATAGTGTATAAAACAAAGATAAAGTAGAAGCAAGGCTCGTGGAAAAAGAATGTTCACATAAGGTTTGGGAAACTAGAGAAGGCAATAGGAGAAAAAGAATGAAGGACTATTCAAGGGATTATCTGAACTTGGTCTCTGGGTTTGGGGGATGAGATTAGTTTTCTGTGGTTGGAGTTTTCCCTAGCTGTTTAGAAAACAGGGGAGAAAAGCAAAAGAAAGAAGGAAGGGAGAAAAACAGGAAGATGACAAAGAAAAAGAAGAGAAAAAAATTAAGAGAAAAGGAACAGTTACTGAGTCTTGTGGTTCTCTGGAGTTGGCTGCCATCCTGCAGAGGCCTCAATCACCTGTTGGCTCCTATTGTTATTGTTACTTTGGGCTTTTTTACACCTCCAGTCTTGCCTTGCCATCCTGTGCACCTTAGTTGGGACCCTACTGTGTCAGGGGCATTCCTTCTGATCTCTGGGCCTTCCCAAGCAGTTCACCTCAATTGTGGTAGCCGCAAGGGGCCACTCTCCTTAGGTGCAGTCTCAGGTAACACCTGGGTCCCTGTGGTGGCAGAGAGGTGACAAGAAGGGTCTCTCTCCTCCAGCACGACTCACTCGGGTTTCTATATGGTGTCTTTGTCAGCCTTTGTTACCAAAATTATTTCATAATTTATTTGTATAGTCTTACAAAACCAATTATGATATATTCTTTCCTCTTCTTTTTTTAGTTTTTTAACATTTTATGTAGAGTTGGGGATTTAGCCCCAGCCCTGCCACTATTGGCTCCTATTGTTATTGTTACTTTGGGCATAAACATACTTCAGTGGCATAACTGCCTGCCTTGCAAGCAAGCAGTCATGAGTTCGATCCCCAGTACAAAAAGAAAAAAAAAGTGGGGGCTGGCCTTCTAGATTTTTCTTAAAATTTTATGTAAGATTTGTATCACCTCTACTTAAAAGATTGGTAGATGTTACCAGTGAAGCCATGTGAGCCTGAAGCTTACTTTTACAAAGGTTTTTAAAAATTTTTTTATTTTAAAGAGAATAAAACCAAACAAAATGAAACAGAATAAAACCACTCAAAACAAAACAATGAAAGTGATACAGGACTTCATAACAAGATAATAGTAAGTCAATAATGGCTACCATTTCAAGTTAATTTCTATATTATCTTATATCCATTTTAATGAAATTACTATAGTGATACATGTTTATAGTAGTGCAACTCACAATGGGTAAACTCTAACAAAAGCTTAGACCCTCACCAACTTATGAATGGTAAAGAAAATGTGGTATACATATACAATGAAATACTATTTGGCCATAAGAAGAAATAAAGCATCTCATTTGTAGGAAAATGGACTGGTATTGAGACCATAATGGTAAGGTAAATAAATCAGATAGGGAAAGTTAGACATGGTATGGTTTCTCTTATATTAAAATCTAAATTATAAATAAGAAAAAGAGTCAAATAAAGGTGAGAAGATAGAAAATAAAAATCAGACATTTTGGAGATACAGAAGGAAATGCAGGAGGAAAAAAGAGTATGAAGAGAGGAGTAAAGGACTGAAAAAATGATTGAAATATGTTATGTACATGACCCAACTCCCCTAAATAAATGTAATTGTTATGTAATGCAAATTTACTCTAACAATTAAAAAATAATGTTACAAACAGCAAAAAAAGCTACAGAAAAAAAGAAATTTTATAGTATGTGACTAAAGTAAATGAGTGTATTTTGAAAACTCAATTATATCCTCATAAAATTATAAAATACTACTGTACTCATTTCTAAAATGAGAAAACCTGTGCATCTGATTTATTTCACTTTATATTATGGTCTCAAGATGTATTCATTTCCCACAACACATTTTTAAAATTCATTCAACAATTGATGAACATATAGATAATTTCCAAGACTTAGCTACTATGAATTATGTATAAAATATAGGTATGCAGGTATTAGTGTAATGCTTTTAACTCTTTTAGTAAGATATCTAGAAGGGCATAGCTGGATGAAATAGAATTTCTAGTTTTAGTTCTTTTGAAGGATCGCCATACTGATTTGTGTATGTGAGGAACCCATAATACAAAGACCAAAATAAAAGACAAATAATAGGTAGTAGGGAGATAGATCTTTTACAAATGGGAAAGGGATCAAGAGATGGTAATAGAGGAGAGAGAAAGGGGATATAAGAAGGAATTAAAATGGCACATACATGTGCCAAATCCCCACAATGAATGTAATCATTATTTAATGGAAACATGTACTAATGAAAAATTAAAATTAAAATTAGAAAAGTTTAAAATGGAAAGAAAATAAAAGCTTGGAGAAAGTAACGGATCACCAAAGTTTAAAACATTATCTTGGATCCATGTCCTTCAGAGATCAATGCCTATAAATTTCCCCTCAACCATAAAGTTTCCATGAATATATAATTGAGGACTCACCACTAACACCTGAGAATCCTGTCTTTGGACATGTTCTGCACATCATGAAACTGGGCTACATGCAATGCGAAGAGGAAACATAAGAAATTATGTGCCTCAGCCTGTTTACATGTGTCAAGCAGGATCACCTTGTGCTGAATAAAACACTATTGTTAACAGAAACTCCAGAAAGCAACTCTTTGATCAAATCTAGATGAATGTGACTCTTTCTTTTTTTCAGTCACTGGTTATCCATCACTCTCCCACTGGAAGTTTTTTGCAAATTATCAATTATTTATATAAAAATGTACTTGCCCACTTTCACTTTAAAAATGTGATGAGGATGATAAATATCACAGAAAACAGAATGTTTGATCAAAATTATGCTATTTCTATTTAATATTAGATCCTTATAGGGTTAGGCTTTGACCCATAATTTTGAGACATTTCTCTGAAAAGTACTTATTTTGTCTTAATAAGAAATAATAGATTTTACCCAGGGGTTTAGCTCAGGGGCACAATTGCCTGCCTGACAAGTGTGAGATCATAAGTTTGATCCCTGGTACAAAACAAACAAACAAACAAAAAAACTCAAAAAACAAAAACAGCAACCACAAAAAAACACCAAAATAACAAAAAAGCAAAACAGGCAAAAAAATAGATTTTAACTAAATATTTGTTCCCAGATCTGTTCTTATCAAGTGCCTTATTTTAGAAAATGAATAAAAATAAATTTTCTCTTCATTATCTGTGTTAATCATTTTTAAAAATACTTAATAAAGCCAATTATTCCAGAAACTTCTATTGGAGGAAAAATATGCTGTTCAGTGTCCCTGACCTGTCTTAGAATACTGGACAAACATGTTAAATCATTCTTTTGTGCACTTGCTTGCTCCTGCCACCTGTTAATTAATTCACATAATAATTTATTCTCTGCTAAAACCAATAACAAACTTATGCTTTCTATTCCTTATATTTAAATTTACAGTGAGGAACAGTTCATTTTGAGCTCTCCAGTCTTATCCTACAATCACTCCACAAGGGAAATAAAATAGATGATACAGAAAATCCAGTGTGGACCCAACGTTATACCACTATGGTTCTGGAAGACCTGGGAAAGTGAGTTGACAGATGGGTATGTAAAATAAGGATACATTCCATCAATTTTCTGTGCCAAGAAAGGTGAGCTGCAGAGAAAAGTCAGGAGAGAACTTTCTAGGGGAACAAACCTGAGCCATCATGGGCCAGGGAATGCGAGGATCCAGGACTGGATAGTCTGAGGGCTACATGTTAGAAAGAAGTCTATTCAAAGACTGCAGAAAAACAAACTCAAATTGGCTCAAGAAAGGTTTGGAAAAATTCCCAGGTTAGAATTCCCAGATTAGAATTTCCAATAAATTATTAAATAAATAGTGAGTAATTGTAAATGACCCAGATACCTATATTCTTCAGACTGAAGCCTCAGAGGAGGGCTTTGAGCTTCTGGTGCCCACACAGGTGACAGCTGAAGAGGAAGTATGCACAGTGGGTGTTGGGGGCAGAGGAAGTGCAGAATCCAGGTCAACGTTTCACTTGGGAATAAAATTTAAATGAAAACTTAGAGGACAGCCAAGCCTTCATCCAACTGCAGTCACTTCTGGGGCAGAATGAGGAACAAAAATGATGTCCTAAACTTGCTCAACACATATAACAAAAGGAGACAGGTAAGGTCTGTGAACCTTCCAGCTCTACCAGTTGCACCATCCTGGGCTTCCCAGATGCTGGAAGAGCCCCCCAGAAAGGAGCAGGAATGAAGTCTGCTTCCAGGCTTGGGATGAAAGGCAGAAATAAACAGAGACCAAAAGAATGTGGGGCAATCAGGGGAAGACAGGAGATGATGCCAGGAGAAAAGGCAGGACATCTTGTTCCGTTTGAGACACTGAATTTATGTGACCAATCCCCAGCTTACAAAGGTGCAAGGCAAGGGAAAGATACAGATTCATAATGAGCAGTCATTATTCTTATTGGATTAAATTATTTTCCTAGTGAAAAAGCAGCTTCGGTCACTATGGAAGACTTAGTTTTATTAGAGGACCAGGAAAGTGTAGAAGCAAATGGATTTGAAAGTAACACATAGCAAGTGTTGGTTAAGTGGAAAATTCTACAGCTTGCCTTTCTGTTTCTGCCAGAGTGTTGTGAAGGCAGGCTGGAAGCCTTCACACTGGCCTCACATCCAGGGAGCTGTGGAAGGTCCCCATAAATCTGACTAGCAATGCCTTCAGGACAGAGAAGTGTAGCCAGCAGCCAAGCGCCTGTCACTTCTTAGCCCAAGAATAGATGCACAGGGACAATTCTTGTTGCTGGCCGTGACTTTCTCCATATTTGGTAAGAAACTGTCTGATTAGACATGATCTTGGTATATAGTTCTCCTCCCTGGTCAGCACTCTGGCTTCCTGACTATGCTCAAATGAGCAACCCAAGGCCCTAACCAATGGGTCTTCCCCTAGTCCTCATTCGGACATTTCCCTAACTTGCCTGTCTTTTATCTACATGCAAGTCTAATAATCCAGTTTATTGGGTATTTGCTGATCCCCTAGGTGTACAAATTGCTGGACTGGCACAGAGGAAATGGGGCATGTACAGACATGCCTGCTTTCCAGAGGCTCTACCTAGAGGGGAAGACAGGGCCACACTCCCCACCTTTACCATGCCTGGAGTGGTAGGCAGAGTGAGACAAGGGGAGTCTTGCCTGTCCATGGAGCGGACAGTGTAAGCAGCACCTTCAATGAGGCCTTGACTGGCTCCCAAGGGGTGTGGAGATTAGGAGCAGGAGAGGCAGTCTGCACACAGAGGATGGGAAGGATGTTGAAACAAGGCTACATAGTCTTTATTTTACTCCAACTCAAGATTCCTGAGGGGGAAAAATATAATACATCCCCCAAGGGCTCTATCAAAAGTTCAGAAAATCCACTATTTAAAAAAAAAAGAAATAAACAACAAAACCCAGAAAATAACAAATTTTTATGAGGATGCTTGATGTGCACTATGATAAGAATGTAAAATAGTATAATTGCTGCAGAAAACAGTATGATGTTTCCTCAAAAAAGTTAACAGTAGAATTACCATAGGATCCAGCTCTGCCATTGATGGGAATACATACACCCAAGAGAAGGTGAAGAAGGGCTCTAAAGAGATACTCCCCACACTCAGAGCAGGCTAAGCACTCTAACTAAGATGTGGGAGCAGCCCAAGTGTGAGCAGTGATGACTGAATGGATAAGCAGAATGTGATTTACATGTATAGTGGAATCTCAGTCTTAAAAAGGAAGAAAATCCTGGCAACACAGAGAAACCCCAAGGGCATTTATACTAAGAGGAATAAAACAACCATAAAAAAAGACAAATACTGTGTGGTTCCATTTATATGCAGCACCTGAGTAGCAGAAGTCACAGAGATGCAAAGTAAAATGGTGACTGCCATGGTAGGTGTGGAGAGGGAGTGGGAATGACTGTTCAAAGGATAGGGGTTTCAGCTATGGGAGGTGCAGAGTGTAGAGGATGGAAAATAGTGATAGCTATTCAATGTGAATGTACTTAGTGCTCCTCACTGTACACTTAAAAGTGGTAAATTTTATGTTATGTATGTTTTACTACACACACAAAAAGGTATCAGCAGAAACATAAGTTGGGAAATTTCCCTCAACTTCTTTACCATGGCAAAGGTCACAGAGCTTGGTTGGGACTAACAGACAAGCTAATGTGGTCTTTCATCACATCTAGGATTATCCAGTATAGACTGGATGTCTAGAGGTTGAAGATCCTCTACCCTCACATGGGTCTTGTGAGCCTCTTAGGCTCCAGTTCTTCCCACTATGGAAGTTGTCAGGGGCCACAGCCTGGCTGTATGGGCAGGACACCCTGAGATAGGCAGCCTTGAGTTGTCAGACACCCTGGGTGACAGCTAGACAAAGTCCTCTCTAGGTAACATTGAGAGCAAAAAAGACCTGGTGCTGGAGATACTGACTCTAGTTCTCAGGATGTTCTGGAGATCTCCTGGGTTTAGGCCCCATGATATTCCTCCCTCAGTTAGTAGAGGTAGATGTCTGGTGGTATGAGGATCTCAGGTGCTCTTCTCCCTGGCTCACCCCTACCTAGGCGGATATTACTACCACCCACGCCTGATCATGGGTGTAGAGGCTCTATATTCTTCCTAATCTCCTACTATGCACATGACCCTTGGGACAGACATTTCTCATAGCCATAGCTCTTAAGAATAAAGTGGGAAAATCACTTCCAGAAGAATAAAAAGCCTGCCCAAGAAAGTGTTGAAAATCCATGGAATAATCTGTGAGATTTTAAAAGATAAAGTTAATTTTTCTGTTAACAGGCAGAGTTCTATTTATTTCTAATGCCCAGACTAAGGTGATATAGACAGTCACTCTTCAGCATCTTTGTTTTGTCCTGTTGCTACTACATGAAAAGTTCTTGGAACCTAAGTACTCAACAGCACTTGCATAATTGAGAGGAGTGGTTGGATGCAAAAAAAGATCAAGTTACTGCTGTAAAGGAACTTTTTGCTGACATTTTCATGGTTACCATGTCCTCTCCTAGCACCTTTCTGGGAGAGGCAGCCAGTACCTCCACACTGAACTTACAGGACAGGGTCTCTGCTATGCCATGTCCCATCTTTCCTGATGCTTTGGAGTAGAAGCCTAATGAACAGTAGTTTCAGTGTCTCTAACTTTGTAGCACAATTGTCCTTTGTATTCAAGATTGTATTCAAGATTCACGCATATCTCCAATGTTTCTCTCTACAGATTATGTTAATTAGGGAATGGACTGTTGGTATTCTTCAGTGTTCACTACCATCCAATGAACAATACATACAGGAAATAGCAGGGAAAAGTTTTCAGCACCCATGGAGGCAGGGCAGGCCTCCATGCTGGGTGACTCACTTTGAGTATCCTCACCTCTGTGACCTTTGCAGGGATGGTGCAACTACTACTCTGTATTTCTGCAAATGAATCTCCAGCAGGTTTCCAGTTTTGCTTGAGACTGGTCAGTGAGCAGACCATTCTGTAGTTATTAGTCTTGGTGCCTCTATAAACTCAACTCAGAGGAAGGCTCTTTGATGTTCCCACAGGCTTTGATATAGATGTCATTCTGCTTTATAAATCACAGCAGACCATGATCAGAGAAATCTTCCTCGATTTATTATTTTTGCTTTGAAAAACTGCAAGATACTGAGTTCTAGAAGCATATGGATCCACACTTAGAATGCAATTAATACCATAGTTATATACATAAGAACCACTCCAAAAGAACATGCTGACTAAATACATGCCATGTAAAAACCAAAAAAAAAAAAATGCCATGAAGAACATTGTTAAGAAGGTGATAATTGTATAGCTGTCCCAGCCTGCTCCAGCCCTGAGTTAGAAATGAGCATATCTAGGACTTAATTGTTGGAACCATCTTGTCTTCTCATTTCTGTCACTGGTGATAGAGCTAGAATTTTCTGATCTCCCCCAGAGTGTGAGTTTCTGATACTTTTCTATATTAGAATGGGAATCATACTGAATTATCACATCACTCAAAAGGCAGTGATTTTGACTTCTTTTTTTTAATAGGTAAAGTGAGGCATGAAGTCATTGAAATGACTTGCCCAAGACTGCATCATTACTAAGTCACAGAACTGGGTCAAACACAGATCTGAGTCTGAAAATACTTCCTTTTTCTCCATCATAATCAATTCAGAAACACACTTGAATATAAGATGATTTACCTATGTAGATCAATGTAATGATCATAAAATTATAATCATTATATACTGTATACTATTATTCATCCTAGACTCAGTCTTTCATGATTTTTGACATTCAATAATATACGTTGGGCCCTGCTCAGTGACCCCTGAGTGGCCTGCAGCCACCTGTGCTCTACCTTGGGAGCCAAAAAGGTGCACAGTGATCTCCATCCCATGAGGAAGCCTTGGCATGTTGCTCCAAGACTGGTAGGACCCCGCCCAGCATTCCACATCAACGGAGGACCCATTCTTCTGGTCCTATTTGGGCTCCACCCAGTGACCACAGAGTGGCCCCACAGCTGCCTATGCTCCACCTCATGAGCTAAAAGAGCGTACAGAAATCTCTATCCCACAGGGAAGCCGAGACTGGTAGGGCCACACCCAGTGACCCCAAGTGGCCGGGAACCACCTGATAAGGTATGTCTAGGGCCCCCCACTCAACTGGGGAAACTCCCCAAAATAGGGTAAGATATACTCAACCTAAGAAACAACTGAGACCTTGCCTTTGGCTTCCCTAAGAGAATATAGGAAAATGACCAAATGAAAGAGCAAAATGCAATCTCAAACCTCCAGCCCATCCCAAGCAAGCCTAGGAGACATGGACATCGAAGAAAATGTAGGCCATACACTTGAAACTCCTGAAATGATAGCAACTGAAGTAAAGACACAACTCTAGGAAGCTATAAAAGAACTCAGATCAGAAATAATCTCCCAGGTAAAAGAAGAAATGATAAATGTAATGAAAGAAATGCTGAACACATCTAAATAAGACAGTTAAAAATTAGAAGAAGAATGCAAAAAGAAGGAAACCTTGAATGAACAATATAAGAAACAAACAGAATGCTTGAAACAGATTCAAAGAGATATACAGGAAATCAAAAATTCCATTGAAAGCTGATAAAATTGCCTCAAAGGAAGTGAAGACAGACATTCAGACTTCAAAGACAAGACTGTAGCTAGTGAACAGGAAAGGAATGATCTTTTAAAAATAACAAGGAATGAGGAAATAACAATTCAACAGCTGCAAGAGGATGCAAACAAAAGCAACATAAGATTGATAGGTATAAATGACAAAGAAGATCACATCACAAATGATATTGAGAGGCTGTTTATGGAAGTAATAGCTGAAAATTTCCCAAACATCAGAATAGACACTGAGATACAGTAAAATGAATCTTATAGGACTCCAAATACCCATAACCAAAATAAAATTACACACAGACATATAATAATCAACATCCCAGAAATCCAACATAAGTCCAGAATATTAAAAGCTATTAGAGAGAAGAGACAAATCGCCTATAAAGGAAAGCCTATCAGAATCACAGCAGACTTCTCAACACAAAGAAGTCAAGAAGCGCATGGAGTGCAGTATTTCAGATCCTAAAGGAAAACAACTTCCAACACAGATTGATGTACCCTGCAAAACTGTCTTTCAAAATTAACGGAGAAATAAGATACTTACATGACAAAGAACAGCTGAAGAACTTCATGCCCACCAAACCAACCCTACAAAGAATACTGGAAGACATTCTAGATAGACATAGGGAAAAACCACTAAGAAAGGCAAATAATTAAACAGAGGGGAAAGGTAAAGAATCAACAGCAGAAAGATAACATGTCAAAAGTAAACCAATATATATCAGTTTTAATGTAATGTAAATGGCCTCAATTCACCAATTAAAAGATACAGACTGGCAGAATGTATCAAGAAACAACATTCAACCATATGCTGTATACAAGGAACCCATCTAACCCAAAAGGAAACTCACAGACTGAAAGTCAAAGGATGGCAAACAATACTTCATGCAACAAGAACCAAAAAAAAAAAAAAAGCAGGGGTAGCTGTTCTGTTTCCAGACAATGTGATCTTCAAACCAAGGATAATCAAAAGAGATAAAGAAGGTAACTTCATACTAGTTAGGGGAAAACTTCAAGAGGAAGAGATAACAATCTTAAATATCTAAGCACCAAGTATGGGAGCACTCAGCTATACAAAATAAATATTAACAGAAATGAACAATCAAATAAGCAATAACAAAATTATAACAGGAGTTCTTAACATCCCATTGACACAAAGAGACAGGTCAACTAGACAGAAAATCAGCAAAGAAATAAATCACACCTTTGAACAAATAAACTTAGTGGATACAGAGTGTTCCACTCAATATTAGAATATACATTCTTCTCAGCAGCACATGGGACATTCTCTAAAACAGACCATATACTAGCCCACAGAACATGCTTAAGTAAATGCAAAAGAATTGAAATTGTCTTGTGCATGTTATTGGATCATAGCACCATGAAACTAGAAATTAATGACAAAAGAAACTGCAAAGCCCCACAAACACATGGAAATTGAATAATACACTCCTGAGCAATTAGCAGGTGACAAAGGAAATTAAAGAAGAAATTAAACAATATCTACAAGCAAATGAAATACAAATACAACTTACAGGAACCTGTAGGATGCAATGAAAGCAATCCTCAGAGGAAAATTTATTGCAGTGAATTCCCACAGCAGGAAAACAGAATGAATGCAAACCAATAACCTGATGCTACACCTCAAACATCTAGAAAAAGAAGAGCAAGTCAAGCCCAAAGCCTAGAGAAGGGAGGAAATTATCAAAGTCAGAGTAGAAATCAATGCAATAGAGACTAAGAAAACAATACAAAGAATCAATGATTCAAAGAGCAGGTTCTTTGAAAGAATAAATAAAATTGATAAGCCCCTATCCAGCCTTATTTAAAAAAGGAAAGGAAAAAACTCAGATTCATGCAATAAGGAATGAAAAGGGTGAAATCACTATAGACCCTGTGGAAATACAGAAGATCATCAATACCTATTTTGAAAACCTCTACTCTCATAGGCTTGATAACACAAAAGAAATGATAGATTCCTAGAAACATATGAAATAACAAAGCTGGATAAAGAACATGTAAAACTGCTGAATAACCCATTTTGAATTAATGAAATTGAAAATGTAATTAAAACCTTACGAACGAAGAAAATCCCAGGCCCAGATGGATTCACTGTGGAATTTTACAAGAAACTCAAAGAAGACTTAATGCCCACACTCCTCAAACTCTTCAATGAAATTGAAAGGGAAGCAATTCTCCCTAACTCCTTCATGGAAGCAAGTATTACTCTAATACCAAAACCAGAGAAAGACCTAACCAGAAAAGAGAACTACAGGCCATCTCCCTAATGAACATAGATGCAAAAATTCTCAATAAAACTCTGGCAAACAGAATGCAGCAAATCATCAAGAATATTACACACTACAACCAGGTGGGATTCATCCCAGGAATGCGGGGATGGTTCAACATATGCAAATCAATAAATGTAATCCACCATATCAATAGAACCAAAAATAAGAATCACATGATCATTTCTATAGATGCAGAAAAAACTGTTGATAAGATCTAATACTTATTCATGATAAGAACCTTACAGAAAATTGGAATAGATGGTCTTTACCTCAATATGATAAAGGCTATCTATGACAAACCAACAGCCAGCATCATATTAAATGGCCAAAAACTGAAAGCCTTTACCCTAAAATCAGAAACAAGACAACAATGTCCATTATCACCACTCCTATTTGATATAGAGCTGGAAATACTAGCCAGAGCAATCAGACAAGAGAGAAATAAAAGGAGTAAAGATAGAAAAAGTAGTTAAATTATCATTATTTGAAGATGACATGATACTCTACATAGAAGACCCCCAAAACTCCACTGAAAGACTCCTAGGTAAAATAACTAAATTCAGTAATGTAGCTGGATACAAGGTCAGCATTCAAAAATCAATAGCATTCCTATAAACAAACAACAAACTAACTGAGGGGGAAATAAGAGAGGCCACACCCTTCACAATAGCATCCAAAAAACATGAAATACTTAGGAATCAATCTAACAAAAGAAGTAAAAGATCTATTCAGGGAAAACTATAATACCCTGAAAAAGAAATTGAAGAAGATCTCAGAAAATGGAAAGACATCCCTTGTTCATGGATAGGAAGAACAAATATTGTGAAATGACCATTCTCCCAAAACTGTTATATAGATTTAATGCAATTCCAATCAAAATGCCACTAGCATACCTCGCAGATCAAGAGAAATCATTCCTAAAATTCATCTGGAACCAGAAGAGACCTAGAATAGCAAAGGCAATTCTAAGCAACAAAGGCAAGGCAGAAGGCATCATAGTCCCTGACTTGAAGTTATACTGCAAAGCTACTGTAATAAAATCAGCATGGTACTGGAATAAAAACCGACCTGAAGATCAGTGGAATAGATTCGAAGATACAACTATAACTACAAACACACTCAGTCACCTTATCTTTGATAAAGGGGCCAAACACATCCATTGGAAGATAGTCTCTTTAATAAGTGGTGCTGGAAAAACTGACTCTCCATATGCCTAAAACTAAAACTAGACCCATGACTATCATCATGTACTAAACTCAAGTCAAAATGGGTCCAGGATCTAAATATTAAAATAGAGACAATAAATCTGCTGGAAGATAAAATAGGTAGAAATCTTGAAGACATGGGGGTAGGTAGAGAATTCATGAAAAAAATTGAACTGCACAGAAAATACTTTCCAGAATCAATAACTGGGATCTCATCTTATTAAAAAGTTTTTCCAAATTGAAAGAATTCTCCAACAGAGTAAAAAGGAAAGCCATGAATTCTGACAAAATCTTAGTCTACTGTCTCTCAGACAAAGGACTTTGGTCTAGAACATATAAAGAATTTAAAAAAATCAGACTCCTGAACCTAAAGACCCAATCCATTAATGGGCATCTGAGATGAATACACATGAATACACTCAGATGAAGAAATACAAATGGCAAATAAATGCATGAAAAAAATGTTCAGCATCATTCATCATTGGAGAAATGCAAATTAAAACCACACTGAGATTCTGACTCCAGAAAGCATGGCCAGGATATAGAAAACTACCGATGACAAATGCTGGAGAGGCTACAGGGAAAAGGGAACTCTTCTGCACTGTTGGTGAAAATGCAGACTGGTGCAACCAATGCCAGTCTGGAGGTTCCTCAAAAAGCTGGGTTTGGAAGTCCCATTTGACCCAGCTACTCCACTTCTGGGCATATTCCCAGAAGAACTGAACATATCATACCACAGTGATATGAGTGCACCCATGTTTATAGCAGCACAATTTGTAATAGTCAGATCTTGGAAACAGCCTAAATGCCCATCAACTGAGGAATGGATAAAAAAGATGTGGTACTTCTATACAATGGAGTACTATTCAGCTATAAAAAAGGGTCACATTGAAATATTTATAAATAAATGCATGCATCTTGAGACCATAGTCATAAGTGAAATAAATCAAACTCACATATGTAAATACCATATTGTCTCCCTAGTGTACAAAATAGTAAGATACAAAATCCTCAATAAATACAGTGAAATGGTAAGCATCTGCTCAAAGAGGGAAAAATAATATCTCAGGGAAAAGGAGGAAAAACAAAAAATAAGGGAAAAGAAAAAATATCTGAATTTGTATAAACATACTTAGAATATCTAAGATGATTGTTCTACAAATTCTGTAAGTCCTTGGAACAAAACAGTTAACATTCATAAGATTGGAACAATTTGTGCAAGTTTGTGTCTGGTGATCTGAGGAACTATGTGAAATAACAATATTAGTTCTGTTCCTAACACCTTGTTTTGAAGACTTATATCATCACTGTTTTGGGATTCTTGCTATTGTTATTTATTTGTCTTTTTTGTTTCTTGCTTTTCTAGTAATCTGTTTTGTTTTTCTTCTAATACAGATAGGATAGGTACACATGTAGAGGCTTATACATGCCTAGAACTTCTAAACAGTTTATGACAATTGATTATATTACAAGTGTTGAAATGAACAACTACTTTGAAGAAAAAGAGACACTATGGTATCAACTGCTGATTCTGTATTGGCACGCTGTGAAATCCAGTAATGGTTTTATTCTTTTCAGAGTGGTTTCAGTCTGTTTTGTATTGTTTGATTTCAACATACTTGAAGGTATGGACAGCTATTTTGAAGAGAACAAGAGACATTATGGTAGCCATTATTGATTTTCCTATTGTCTCATTTTTGAAGAGTAATGCCTTCATTACTCTGTTCTGATCAGTTTTATACTATTTTTTGTATGAATTCATTGTGTGTGATGATATAGACAACTATTTAGAAGAAAACAGGAAACATTATGGTAGCCACTCTAGATTTCCTTTTGCCTTGCTTTGAAATCTGTGTCACTTACATTGTTTTCTTCTGATCTGTTTTGTTCTGCTTTGTTTTACTCTCTTTAAAATAAAAATAAAAAACCCAATATATATCTATGAACAGAGAGACAGAAAAAAAATGAATGCTCATAAATTTTAGGCCAGAAATGCTAAAGTCTTAAGGTAATCTCCATCACCAGGTTAACCCACATCTCACCTCTTCACATTCACCAAAGTGAGAGGTTTACTGAGGCTGTTACATTCACTCTCTCCTGCTCTTGATCTGCTCTCACCTCAATTTGTTTTCAGAAGCAACATTCCAGATTCCTCTATGCCTGAGACACCATTTAATTAGTATGCACTTTGTATTTTTCTGTTAATATATTTCAGGATTATAATTAAATGGCTATTTATGTAATCATTCATTTAAGGTCCACTGATGTGCATCAGGGTTGTCAAGCATGGTTGCTCAGGATGTTCACTGCCCAAAGGTGCTCAGTATAAAGGGGAAGTCTGCTCTCTGCTCATTTCCCTCTGTTGCATGGGTTGCATCTGCAAGAAGGTTGGGATGTACTTTCCTAATTGACACAAGACATCATATGGACTCACAGTGGTTCTGTGTTGCCAACCCTATAAGGACAAGGATTTTGTTTGTGTTATTCATCACTATCTCCTTCTACACAAAATACAGAACTATCATAAGTAGGTATCCAATAAATGTGTGGAATAAATGATTGTATGACTAAATGTATGAGTGGATGAATGTTTTAAAACCAAAGTGTTTGCAGAATACTACTGTCTTGGTTACTTTTTTCTTGTTGCTGGGACAAAATACCCAACACCCAATATGAAGGAAGGAAAGGAATTTTAGTTTACTGTTTGTGGAGGTTTCAGTTGGCTCCAAGTCAGGGTGAAATGGTGCCTTAGCAGCACTTCAAGGCAGCAGCCAGCAAAAGCAGCCAGAACAAAAGGGGGAAGAGCAAGCCTCTTTTCCTTGCTTATATTTTACACAGGCCAACCCCCCAGCAGGAGGGGTATAGCACTCACAAAATCTAGCCCTCCTCTTGCTCAGAAGGAGGATTATTTACAAAGTAAGAACCCTGGCTCCCTGCTGAGTCTTTTAGTTAAACATCAAAATTTCTCAAGTTGACACAATGTATCAATCATAACAAGTACTGTGAGTTTGTCAAAGGTACCCGAGGAAGGGCAAATTTTGAAACACTTAGTGGGAGTGCTATGTCACCTGTCTTAGAAGGTAAAGCCTTCACACTAGGAGGACATAAGACCCCAGTCTGTTGGTCACAGCCATGAGGAGAGGGAGCTATGCTCACCTGGTCCTTGTACTAATCACAGTCCACATTTTTCTTCTTTTTTGGGGGGTGGGCAGGGAATACTGTGAGAGAATATAATTGGAATTTTGCTTATTTGTAAAGTATGGTAAATAATATCCAGGCCAAAATATTTGAATATTAGACCAAAATACCATCTTAAGAAAGGGCAAAACTATGAGTGACATTTTTTACCAGACCATTTATAACCTAGGGGCAGGAAGGGAACCTCTGCTAGCGACACACATTGCTGTCAAGTGCTCCTACTGGGGTAAATGAGCTAGAAGATCTAGGCCCTTTCTCACTCTCTTTTCCATTCTCTTCTTGTTTTTATTTTATTTATTTATTTATTTATTTATTTATTTTTTAAATGAAAACACTGTACAGTTCCTTCTGACCTAGAAACCTGAGGGAGATAATTCCATGAGAAAGGATGACTCAGGGCCTGAAACTGATCCATTTATTGGTGGAAATAAGCACAAAGAGGCTTGCAAACAACTTTTAACTTTGGAAAAAGTCTGCTTCTTTAAGAAGACTTGAGGAATGTCCAGGCTGTGAAGCAAAGAAACTGGTTTGTCCCTACTCTCCCAAGTCCCAGTTCCAGTGCTCCCACCCCAAGTTCCCAGGCAGAAAGCCCCCTAACTCAGAGGTGCTCATCTCACTCTCTCCATAGGAGGACAGAGGCATCCCAGCAAGCAGGATGCCCCACCTACAGAGCTCTCCACCTTTCAGCCTCTCAAGACTCACAACTGTGTTGGGTAGGCATCCAGGAACCCTCCTTAAAGCCAAAGCAACTGAGGCTGAGGCAGACCACAGAATTTCATAGTGCCCTCATCTATCGACTTCTAAGAGGACAGGATGGCATACAGGGGAGAAAACAAGAAGTAGCACTGGCTGAGTTAACCTCAAAACCCAGGTCTCTCTCCTACTCTGCACTAAGACAGGCACGGAGTGTTATGAGAACCTGACATCAATGGAGAATTTTAGCACATATGCAGATTTGGTTCAGGCTTTATTTAAGTAAACAAAGAAATCAATCTTGGGACACGCCTATAATCCCAGCTGACTGGACAGCTAAAGCAGGATGACAGGTTCACACCTACCTGGGCAATTATGCAAGATGCTTTCTCAAAAGCAAGCTATAAAAAATTAAAAGAAATGAAAATTAGGGGGCTGGGGATTTAGCTCAGAGGCATAAGCACCTGCCTGGCAAGTGTGAAGTCATGAGTTCAATCCCCGGTACCAAAAAAGAAATGAAAATTAAAAATGTCTAGGAGTGACACTCAGCACTCCCTAGGTTCAATTGTCAGTAAAGCAAAGAAAAAAATTTTTAAAAGAGGGCATCTATTTATGGACCATTCCTTGTGCCAGATACTGCAACACTTCAGCACGGGACACAGCTGAGGTCCCTGCTCTCATGGAGCTGAAAGCTGACAGTGAAAGCAGATCAAGATAATAATTACAATAAAAATCAAATAAACAATGAAGAAGATGCTAGACTCAACTAAGTGTTACAACAGAGAATAGGAGGCATAGGACTGAGGGGGGAACTCAAGAATAAACGACTCAGCCATAGAGCTGTGTTAGTTTGGGTTCCCTCAAGGGGTGACCCTGAGATGAATTTAAGTGGCAACACTTTATTAGGAAGATGTTCCCATGAAATCTAGAGGTACAGAGAGATGGAGATGAGAAAGAAGCCATGAGCGCATACTGTGGAGATGATTACCGCCACGGGCAGCCACAGTTCAGTCCCGCTGGAGACTCTGGATAAAATATACAGCTCAGACTGCTCTATCTCGGTGGCAGACACTGGGGCATTTATACACTGAGCTCCATGAACCACTGGCTGTGGGTGGCTCCAGGGACAGGTTAAGCATCTGTTCCCTGCATATCTGGTCTGCCCTGTGGAAAGGCTCACTGGGTCTGCAGGCAGTAGAAGCTGTCTAAGAGAAGGATGCAGGTGCTCACTGCTGGAAATCAGAGTGTTCAGGGAAAAAGAAGAGCTAAAGGAGGGGAGGGAGACGAGGCCAAGAAAGGAAAGAACACAACCACCTCTTGTTGAGGGAACTGCCAAGAGCTGAGCTCTGAAGCTGAATCTGCGTTCTGCGGTCAGATGATCTGGGGTACAAATGTCAGCACTGCAGCATTCTGGAGGATTATATAGGGAACAAGTAAGGTTCTTTCTGAGCCTCAGTTCCATCATCTGCACAACAGGAATAATAAAAATGTTGACTTCAGAGATTTGTTGTGAGAATTAAATGAGAGACATTTAAGGCCCTTAACACAATGCCTGATAATTTGATGTATTGAATGAGTGATAGCCATTTGCATCACTGTCAAGGAGATAAGGTGGCAGGAATGCAGGAAACAAGGGGACAAAAATAGGACATGAGGGTGAAGAAACAGTAGAGCTATACTTGCATGGAATTGACCATTATATTAGTCTGAATCTTCTTGTTGGCGCACTGGGAGCGTCTCAAGAATGTAAGGTCAAGAGGAGCCTGGCATTATCATTCTAGAATGTCAAGGTTTTCAAAAACATGAGCTACCTTTTCTGCTTCAATACCCCAGTATTATGACTGTGACAAGCATTGGAGGAAGGTGATGTTTGGCACCAATTGGTATGACTCCAAAAGCTGAAGACATGAAAGAAGCATTGGTTTGAATCATCCAAATAAGTCACAGACTTGGCTACAAAGATCTGTTCCCCTTTTCTTCTGCAAACAAAGTTCCTTAAATAGACTGCCTCAGCTGACACAAAAATGAATTTACATTTTCGAAGTAGATGCAACAAAGGGGTGAGAGTGGGCCCAGGCCCATAGGGAAGGCATGAGGAAATAGGTCTGGAGTGAGATGTTTGTGGTGGATGACTCACAGGGGATTAACTACATGTGGTTATGAGTCCTTTCCCAGAAGGAAAAGAAGATACACCACTCTAAAGATATACATACTAGGTATGAATCTGGGGGGGAAACACAACAAAAATAAAAGATCTGGTGATTCTAATTCTAAAAGATAATTGGTCCTGATTGAAGATGAGCATTCATCTCAGAATGGGACAATTTCCAGAGAAGGCTATTGTGGAAAAATGTGAGTTCATCATATCTACTTTTACATTTTTTCAGCTTTATTGAGGTATAAAACAAACTTTGTGTATGTTCAGGGTGTGCATACGTGTATATATTATGAAATGACAGTTACATTCATGTCCATCACTTCACATTACTTTTGAAGTAACTAAAATCTACTTTTGTCTCAGGGTTGCAGTGCAGGACTATAGTCCTATCATTTGGGAAATTGAAGCAGGAGGATTTCTTAAGCCTGAGAGTTTGCAATTAGTCTGGCCCACATGGTAAGATCTCACCTCAGAAAATGAAGTAGGAGGTACTCTTTTTTTTTTTTTACTCTTTTTTTTTTTATTTAAAAGAGAATAAAACAAAAGGGGGCAGTACAGAGCAGATCAGAAGAGGACAACATAGGCAACACAGTACCTTACACTAAGCCAACCGGACATCAACAGTATCTAACGCCATATCTCTAACTCTGCTATAGTTGAGCACAGTTTCAATTACAATAATATCAAACATAACACAATAGTATAAAGTCATGCATATAGTGAAAGAATTCCAGGGCTTTCTGAACCGAATAACAGAAAATGATCAATGAGTATTATAATATCCCATTTTTGATAAAAAAAAAGAAAAAAATTTGTTTGAACTATCACACATATTCAAATTCCAATGAGACACAATGTGGTAGACAGAACCAACGGCAATAGAACAAAAAAAAAGAAAAAAAGCATGGTAGGACTTCTAAGAAGGATAATATTAAATCAGCAATAGCTGTCATAATGTTTTCTTCAAAACAGCTGTTCATATCATCACG